>JAXGGA010009218.1:0-52475 GCA_038373865.1 Uloborus plumipes | reverse complement strand
TGGCATGGACTCAACAAGTCGTTAGAAGTCTTCTGCAGGAATATTGAGCCATGCTATCTCGATAGACGTCCATAATTGTGAAAGCGTTGATGGGGCAGGATTTTGGGCACGAACAGACCTCTCGATGGTGTCCCATAAATGCTCAATGGGATTCATGTCGGGCGATCTAGGTGGCCAAATCATTCGTTGGAATTGTCCAGAATTTTCTTCAAACCAATTGCGAACAGTTGTGGCCCGGTGACATGGCGCATTGTCATCCATAAAAATCCCATCGTTGTTTGGGTACATGAAGTCCATGAATGGCTGCAAGTGATCTCCAAGTAGCTGCACATAAGCATTTCCAGTCAATGTTCGGTCCAGTCGCACTAGAGGACCAAGTCCATGCCATGAAAAAACAGCCCACACCATTACGGAGCCACCACCAGCTTGAACAGTGCCTTGCTGACAGTTTGGGTCCATGGCTTCGTGGGGTCTGCGTCACACTCGAACCCTACCATCGGCTCTTACCAGCTGAAATCGTGACTCATCGGACCAGGCCACGGTTTTCCATTCATCTAGGGACCAACCGATATGCTCACGTGCCCACGAGAGTCGCTGCAAGCGATGTCGTTCTGTCAGTAAAGGCACTCGAGTCGGTCTTCTGCTGGAATAGCCCAAGAAATCCAAATTTCTCCGCACAGTTCTAGCAGACACGTCCATTGTACGTCCCACATTGATTTCTACGGTGATTTGACGCAGTGTTGCTTGTCTGTTAGAATTTACGACTCTTTGCAGACGTCGCCGGTCTCGATCTTTAAGTGCAGGCGGTCGACCACTGCGCTGTCCATGGTGGGATGTTATGCCTGAAATTTCATACTCTCGGCACACTCTTGACACAGTGGATCTGGGAATGTTGAATTCTCTAACGATTTCCGAAATGGCATGACCCATGCGTCTAGCTCCAACTAACATTCCGCGTTCAAAGTCTGTTAATTCACGTCGTGCGGTCATCATCACGTTAAAACCTCTTCACATGAATAACTTGAACAGAAATGAAAGCTCTGTAAAAGCACTGCGCATTTATACCTGTTCTATGCGATGCTACTGCCATCTGAAAAATTGCATATTGCTATCCCATGACTTTTGTCACTTCAGTGTATTAGCTGTTGTGCTTAAAATACAGAACTTTTTTTTTTCAATTTATTGTTTACCTTCGAAAAGTTATGCGAAAAAAAAAAAAATATGGTGTGCGTATATATAGCTTCAGCGGTTTAAGGGTATTATCCGCTGTGTTTTTACTTACTTACTGCTGTTTTGATGATCCGCTTACTATTAAAATGCTCATGAAAATAGGAAGGAGCCAGTCAATCAACTAACACAATATTCAGTAAATCATTATTTAATTTTATTTTAGGCAAAACTAAACATTTTTGTCGGTAGTATACGTTTGTCAGTGCAATGCAATTTAATTGCTTACTCATGCAGCTTTCTGACATCATAAAAATACCTGTCTGAAGAATCTTTTGACAACTGATTCCTCTAACCAACAACACCACACATGAATTCGTAACATCAATTAAGGTAGATTGAACCACTTTGACTCGACACACACACACACACACAAAAGAGAGAGGAAAACGCACAAAAATAAGAAAGCTCACTTTGGTCTAAGACCATACTCATTCTACATATCCCTTTTGAGGTGCTATGAATTCAAAGTTTATATTTTACGCTATTCATTTAAACCTTGTACTGAAACTTTTATTAAGTACTTCAAGCGCTTCCAGTAAAAAATTAAAATAAAAAAGAACACCGAAGGAGCACAGGTTCGAAGGTGCAAAAACGCATAGCCCAGAGGAAGATGTTTTTTACTTTCTTCTATATCTCCATATATTATTTCTCTAAACCGAATCCTATACCCGGTCGAAACTCGCTCATTTCTTTATCGAATTACAAGAAAATTTATGATTTTGAAGCTTATCCCGCGGGCTATTGACGAAAATTAGACCCACCCTCTAAAAAGTGTCGGTTCGTTTTTTATTCGAACTTCAATTTTTGGGCACAAAATTGACTCTATCTAGCGAAATAATTGTCGTATCGTCTCCATTTTGATTTCATTCGAAAGATTAAAAAAAATGCGTTCTTTAGAACGTTTCTCCGCTAGCGCCGCGTAACGAGAATCTCGAAAATCCACGTTTAAGCGACTTATAAGCGATTGAAGTTTGAAAAAGTTAAAAAAATTTTTTGCTCAACTGTCAAAATCGTTACATTGTTGTTCAAATCAATTTTAAATGCGACATTTCAAGCCAAGGCTTAGCTCGGTAAACCTTAATTGTAACTTTTATTGTTTCAAAATACTATGGTAGTTTTGCGATAACGTTAGTATTTAGTTTAGTAGTAGCCTTGGGTATTTGATTTTAATTATAGGGTATCACTTTTGTAGTAGTTGTAAAAGTAAACGTGTCTTTGATCTCTTTGAAAAGTTGTCAGAACGACGGTAGTAGATGGCGATGTTGTGCAAATGAAGCCAATAAAAATTGTCGTATTAAATTTTAAGTTTAAAGTTTTTTTTTTTTTTTTTGCGGAATTCCGCACGGGTCACCTAGTCTAATATATAGAAGAAAGTATTGGTTTCGTGAAAATTTTCGAATGTCGAATTTTGACGGATTTGCACGTTTTGAGGTGCGCTGAGTCCATTTCGACCATTTTTGGAAAATGTCTGTCTGTCTGTGTGTGTGTCTGTGTGTGAGTCTGTATGTGTGTGACCAGTTTTTGTGGCCGCGCTAGAGCAAAAACTACTGAATGAAATCGAACAAAAATTTTTGCACATATGTACCACCATGTGAACTGGTGCACCTGACTTTTTTTAGCGAATTCCTCCAAGGGGGGTGGAGCAATCGCACGTGTTCTGCGCGGGGGTGATTGCTATATCTCAGGAAGTAAACGGCGGAATCAAACGAAAATTGGTCCATAGGTAGACCCTACTAAGTACAGGTGCTGATTCAATTTGTTTGTCAATATCTCGAAGGGGGGTGGGGCAATCGCACGTGTTCTGCACGAGGGTGACTGCTATATCTCAAGAAGTAACTGGCGGAATCAAACGAAAATTAGTTCATAGGTAGACCCTATAGAGTACAGGTGCTGATTTAATTTGTGTGTCAATATCTCAAAGGGGGGTGGAGCAATCGCACGTGTTCTGCGCGGAGGTGATTGCTATATCTCAGGAAGTAACAGGCGGAATCGAACGAAAATTGGTCCATAGGTAGACCCTATTGAGTACAAGTGCTGATTCAATTTGTGTGTCAATATCTCAAAGGGGGGTGGAGCAATCAAAAGTGCTTATTTTGTCATTGCACCTACTGTATCTCGAGAAATATTGCTGAGATTTGAATGAAATTTTGAATAACACTAACCCAATATGGAAGCAAGCATCGATTAAATTTTGGCGCCAATCTCCCCGGGGGGAGGGTGGGGTGATTTTTGCGCTTAGTCAACAATGCGAAAAATTAATTCATTAAAAAATCGCTTTCACGCTATTTAATTATCAAAACAGCTGAAAACTTTCAATGATTTGAAATTTTTAACTGCTGCCAGTTTCTTTTTACTAACAAATAAAATGTTTGCAATTAATCTAAACAAGGCTTTTGCAATGATTTCCAATTTCGCTCATTGATTCTGCATTTGCAGGGTTATTACGATAATTGGGAAATTGGAGCTGTCTCCAATTATTCGGGCGAGTACGTATTTTATTTTGTAACTGGAATTCATGAGATAAAAAGTTTCGTGACGGCCACGACAGCTAGTTTTTTTTTTTTTTTTTTGTTAAAGGTCCTCCTTCCAGACTACCCATCACCTCTGGGGGCGGGTGGGGGGCAATGAATTAAAGTGAATTATAGCACATTATTAATTATTATCTCCTGCAGCAAACTTTTATAGACTGTTTCATTCGCTTCGAATTAAAAGAATGGTGGGGGGAGGGCATCCAAGCCCACCAAGCGCACCAAGCGCACCAAGTTCACAGCATCCAAGTCAACTAGATTCGAGGGTGCAATGATACATAGGCCGGAGGGCGCTCACTTAGGATTAAGACCCCCCCCCCTCCGACTGGACTGCCTTGTTTCATACCCTACGAAAGTAAGGTGGAAAAAAAACGAAGGCGCACAGGTTCGAGGGCGCAAGGGCGTACAACCTGGAAGGCGCTGTATTTTTTTTTTTTTTTTTTTGGCAAAGATCCCCCTTTCCGACAACCTATCACGTTTGTGATGCAATAAATAAAAGTTAATTATAACAGGTACATTATTGAGCATAACCATTTTCTTCAATCTTTTATAGATTGCTTTCCCTGCTTTGAACGTAAAGATTAAAAAAAAAAAAAGGGGGGGGGGGCTTTGTTCACAGCACAAGGACGCACAGACCGGAGGGCGCTAATTTTGGATGAGATCCCACTTAAAGACCACCTATCACTTCTGGGGTACAATAAGAACCGAATTCTGATAACGCTTATTGATTACTTTTTACGTGTTCCAAACGGGTAAAAAGTTAAAAATAAGTAATTTACTAAAGTTGAAGGCGCACTGACAGTGTGTGTGGGGGGGGGCGGAGGGGAGTACTGCTCAAACTGTTAGGGGTTGCTTTCAAACGTTTAAAATTAAAAAAAAAAAAAAAAACGAAGGCGCACACGTTTTAAGGGCGCAAGAGCGTACAGACCGGAGGGCGCACCTGCCCGCGGGCAGGTGGCCTCTACGGCCAGTCCGCCTCTGATTGTAACGAGTCCGTTGCACCTTCAACTTTCTTCAAATGAGCATTCCAATCTTGTGGAAGTAACTATAAATTTATTTACAAGTATTTACACTATTTACAATAAGAGCAGAAAACAATTGCTAAACATCAGCAATTAGGCAACAAACAGTACACTGTACTCTCAACAGTAACTCAGCACCACGTATCTAACGTGAACAGTAATTAAGCAATTACAAAAGCAAAACAACCATCCGCCCAAGCGAACGAAAACGAGCATCTCAGAAAACCCATCTGAGAAAAACTAACTGACTTGTGTTCAAGGCCAGCTATTTATACACGGAAAGAAATGTCCACAATATTCGAGAAAAACCTGGAATATTTTGTTTCATTCCTAACATTACGTAATCCATTCACAAATTCTAGCGATAAGAAAAAAAACCACGCGAAAATGTCTTCACGCTTATTAAAGTTAGGGCAAGTGTAAAAACTACAAAGTGTTACAGGGCCGGTATACTAGTGATAAAGGTGATATCTTCAGATACTTTTGCAACATGACGTCAGATAAAACCAAAACTAATGAAAATGATGCAAGGCAGGAAAAACAACAACTATTTACAAGATTTGTAACATTGCCCCCTTCCCAAGGACTGCACGTCCCGGGCAGTACAATCCCCAGAAAGGAAGCAAGGGAAAACTTACAGATACACACATTACATGATGACCAATCATAAACATGATAAACAATAACAATGAGAACATGAAAGAAATAATAACATTGATAAAGTAATATTACAAACAATTAAAGGCAAAAGTTATTTACAAAATTTACAAACAAATTACCATGGTAGCTTTAGATTTATTTTACGAACTATGGCCATAGTATGGGGCTAGCCGATCATAATGTACAACCCTAGGTTTTGAATGTGATGACTTCTGGATCCTCACTACGACGTCGTTCAGCCGGTGAAGGACTGTGTAGGGTCCATCCCAATGCGACTGCAATTTGGGTGACAGACCTTTACGTCGGATGGGATTCCATAGCCACACCTTGTCACCTTCTTGAAAGTCATGGCCAGTGGACCTTGTGTCGTATCGGGTCTTCATTTTCTCCGTCGCGATGTTGATTCGCTCCCGTGCGAAGTGATGAACGTCCTCCAACCGGGCCTGGAGATCCTGGACGTACTCCTCAGGCGATGAAGGCGCATCTGGAGGGAGACCGAAGACGAGATCACAAGGCAGCCGAAGCTCTCGGCCGAAGAGCATCTGTGATGGGGAATATCCGGTGGTCTCGTGGACAGCACTGCGGTAGGCCAGCAGGAACAGAGGAAGTTTCTTGTCCCAATCCTGTTGATTTTTGGAGACCATAAGCGAGAGATTATTAAGGATTGTCCTGTTGAATCTCTCCACCATGCCGTCCGATTGTGGGTGTAGTGGTGTCGTTCGAGTTTTCTCAATTTTGAGGATATCACATAGGCCCTTAAACACAGCAGAGATGAAGTTTCTTCCCTGATCGGAATGGATCTGCAAAGGTGTCCCATATCTCGAGATCCAATGCTGGACTAGAGTCTCCGCTACAGTGGTAGCTTCTTGATCCGGAATGGAATATGCTTCGGGCCATTTGGTGAAATAGTCAATGGCAACGAGGATGTATTTGTTCCCATCAGTAGTTTTCGGTAGAGGACCAAGAATGTCGATCCCGATTCGTTCGAAAGGAGCTCCTACGTTGTAAAGATGTAGCTTCCCGCGGCTTCTTCTCTTCGGTCCTTTACGGGCAGCACAGGCGTCACAAGAATGACACCACTCCTCCACGTCATCCTTCGCCTTGCTCCAGAAGAAGCGCTCTCGAACCTTGTGGAGGGTTTTCAGGATACCAAAGTGTCCTCCAGTCGGACTACTGTGCAATTCCTTTAGAACGTCTGGAATTCTTGATCTGGGAATGAGTAACTGCCATTTGAATGCTTTACCATCGTCAGATTCCCATTTCCGATACAGGACGCCATTTCGCAACTGGAGAGATTTCCATAGAGCCCAGTATCTCTTCGTTGCAGGACTGTAGATAGAAACGTCTTGCCAACTAGGTCGCCGACTGTCCTTTTCCATTAACTCTATGATAGGCTTTAGGTCTGGGTCTTCAAGCTGATCTTTTCTAACTTGGTCGTCACTCCATGGATCAGGATCTGAAGATGATGAAGTAGCAGTAACTTGACAGGCAGTAGGGATTGTCATCCCGTACTGTTTCTCAATTCGGGAGCAATAATGGCAGTTCTCGGAACAAGGTCTTCTTGATAATGCGTCAGCATTACCGTGTGACGAACCTTTTCGGTGCTTAATCTCGATGTCATATTCCTGGAGCCGCTGTATCCACCTGGCTACCTGGCCCTCTGGATTCTTGAAATTCAACAGCCAAGTTAAAGAGGCATGATCAGTCCGGAGCAGGAATTTACGGCCGTAGAGGTAATGATGGAAATGTTCTACAGCTTTAACTATGGCGAGCAATTCCTTTCTCGTGACACAATAATTTCGCTCCGACTTGGATAAGCATTTGCTCCAGTAGGCAATGACATGTTCGTTACCGTCTATTTCTTGAGATAAAACAGCTCCAACGCTCTCGTGGCTCGCATCAGTGTCAATTATAAAGGATTTTCCAGGCTGAGGATAAGAGAGAATAGGCGTTGATGTTAAAGCCTCCTTCAGCTGTAGAAATGCATCCTCGCATTCTTTGGACCATTCAAATTTTTGTTTGCTCTCCGTCAGCTTATGCAAAGGTCGTGCAATGTTGGAAAAACCCTTCACAAACTTCCTGTAGTACGTGCAGAGCCCCAGGAAACTTCGCAGCTGATGGACATTTTCGGGGCGGCTCCAATTCTTGACTGCTGATACCTTATCTGGATCTGTTTGTACACCCTCAGAAGAGATAATGTGACCAAGGTAGTTCACCTCACGGCGGAACAAATTACATTTGGACGGGCTTAACTTCAGGTTGGCTTCCTTAAGCTTTTGCAGCACCTTCCTAAGATTAGCCAAATGTTCCTCGAAACTGCGTCCTATGATGATGATGTCGTCCAAGTAGACAAGACAGGATTCATAAGAGAGTCCTCGTAACACTGATTCCATAAGACGCTCGAACGTGGCTGGTGCATTGCAGAGGCCAAACGGCATCACTTTAAACTGCCACAAGCCTTGTCCGGTAGTAAACGCCGTCTTCTCTCGGTCGTCGGGGTGTATCTCCACCTGCCAGTAGCCGCTCTTTAAATCCAGGGTCGAAAACCACTTGTGTCCGGAAAGGGTGTCCAGAGTGTCATCGATCCGTGGAAGAGGGTAACTATCTTTCTTGGTGATGTCATTCAGGCGTCGGTAATCAACACAAAATCTGGTGGAGCCGTCTTTCTTTCGGACCAAGACGATAGGGGATGCCCAAGGACTGGATGAGGGTTCGATGACATCATTCTCCTGCATCTCTTTCAAGAGGATCTCAACCTCTTCCTTCTTGGCGAACGGTAGTCGTCTTGGATGCTGCTTGATAGGGGGATGATCTCCAGTGTCGATCCTATGCTGCGTTAAACTCGTGCGACCAACATCTTCGGATGTAGATGAAAACACCTGCTTGAAGTTGTCCACCAATTTTTCCGCAGCGTATCTTTGATCCTTCGATAATGCTGCACTCCCAATTAATTTCGAAGTCAAGGACTCGGAAGACACAGTCTCGGAGGAATCAATTTTTCTGATGATGCAGTTTACGGGAGTACAAGTTGCCAACACTTCTCCTTTCTTGATATTCCTCGGTCTTTCACTTACATTGGCGACTCTCACAGGAACTGCATTCCTTGAAAGGTCCACAAGTGTAGATGCCACCAGTACTCCTTTTGGGCTATTACTCTGGTTAGGATATTCAATTAGGCCGAATTTAAAGCTGTTGTTTTCATTGATGGAGCCAGGTATTAGTATTTCTGATCTTGGGGGAATCAATAAATCTGTTTGGGCTATTATTTGATGAGCGGATTTTAAGTTATTTTCAGCATTGAAAATTGCTATGTCTTCCCTCATCGAGTGCAGCTCATTATTTTTAAAGTCAATAGAAAAATCAAATTTTCTCAAAAAGTCCAGTCCGAGAATGAAGGGATCTGTAATGTCAGCGACGAATGCCGTGTGATGGTAAGTGGCGCTTCCGAACATTATTTCTAAGTTCACTTTCCCTTCAATCTCGATTTTGTCACCTGTCACAGTTTGAAGAGTAACGCAGGGCGGCGTCCATAAGATCTTGAGTCCAAATTGACGAGCCACATCAGTCTTAATAATGGTAACGTTGGCTCCTGTGTCCACAATCATTTCGCAGGGAAACCCATTCACATATGCGTAAATGAAGAGTCCGTTGCAGCCGCCACTTCTTGAGGAAATCTGGAAGACTTTGGGATGGGGCTCATTCCAATTTGGCGACCTCCGCCCCGCGAGATTGCCATAGCTTAGTTTTCCTGAGCTGGAGAGGAAGAGGTACCCTTCCCTCTTGTTTCTTGGTCGGCTTCGCAGTTCCTTCGTACGTGGCCCTCACCGCCACATTTCCAGCACTTCAGTGGTTGTTTACTTTGGTCCTTGTGAGCCGTAATCTTCTTCAGGGTCCCCGAGAGCTCTTGGATTTGTCGCTTAATTTCCAAGAGACAAGTTGAGTTCGAATCCGGAGCACGCACTTCCACGCCCCTGATTGAATGGCGATCCTTGCGGGACGTTTGCTGTGCAGCCTCGAACTTCATTGCGTAGACCAGACCGGATTTAAGATCTTTAATGTCCGCCATCCGGAGAGCCGTCTGAATTTCTGGATTTCGCACTCCATCTATGAAGTAGTTCAGGGCCAGGCTATCGCGAACACCCGAAGGACAGTCCGAGAAGGCGAGATGGGAAAGCCTCTCAACGTCTGCTGCAAAAACTTGTAGAGTCTCTCCAGCCCTCTGGAGTCTGGATTTCAGCTGGAGTTGGCTGAATTCTTTTTGGCATGCTTCGCCAAAGCGAAGCTCCAAGGCCGATGATAAGGCATCGAAGTCGCGGTGCTTGTCCTCTGGGAAGGTCTGTAGTATGTCGGCTGCATCCCCTCTCAGTGAGGCTGCAAGGTGACAGGCTTTCGTGGAAGAGTCCCAGGAGTTTGCTTCTGCAACGATGAGGAACTGCTTCTTGTAAATATTCCACGAGGTCTTCCCGTCAAACGTGGCCAGTTTGATGGATGGACGAGAAGTTCCAGCTGCAGCTACACAGTCACTTGAGTTGTTGCAGGATGCTGATAACTTTGATTCAAGTTCTTTAATTTTCTTTTCCACATGGTTTTTCTACTGTGGTGATTCGATTCTCAACGCTATCTGAGTTGTTGCAGGATCCTGATAACTTTGATTCAAGTTCTTTAATTTTCTTTTCCACATGGTTTTCTACTGTGGTGATTCGATCTTCTAGAGCCTCCACTTTATTTTCCATGTTGGTAAATTTAGTTTCCACCAAACTTTTCATTGACGTTAAATCGCTTTTAATTTCTTCAGCTAGATCATTTTTCAATTGTTCTTGATTAGTTGCCAGATCAATTTTTAATTGTTCTTGATTCGCAGCCATGTCATTTTTTAATTGTTCTTGATTCGCAGCCATGTCATTTTTTAATTGTTCTTGATTCGCAGCCATGTCATTTTTTAATTGTTCTTGATTAGTAGCCAGTTCATTTTTTAATTGTTCTTGATTAGCAGTCATGTCACTTTTAACAGCGTTGATCGCATCAAGGAGTTTTTGCAGTTGTTCCTCCATTGCTCGAGTAATCATCATAAAATTCCGAAGTCAAAAAGTCCTTAGGAAGAAAAGTCCGAATTCACAGGTAATTCCAAGAAAGTCCTTGAAGATGCCCCACGTTGGGCGCCAAAATTGTAACGAGTCCGTAGCACCTTCAACTTTCTTCAAATGAGCATTCCAATCTTGAGGAAGTAACTATAAATTTATTTACAAGTATTTACACTATTTACAATAAGAGCAGAAAACAATTGCTAAACATCAGCAATTAGGCAACAAACAGTACACTGTACTCTCAACAGTAACTCAGCACCACGTATCTAACGTGAACAGTAATTAAGCAATTACAAAAGCAAAACAACCATCCGCCCAAGCGAACGAAAACGAGCATCTCAGAAAACCCATCTGAGAAAAACTAACTGACTTGTGTTCAAGGCCAGCTATTTATACACGGAAAGAAATGTCCACAATATTCGAGAAAAACCTGGAATATTTTGTTTCATTTCTAACATTACGTAATCCATTCACAAATTCTAGCGATAAGAAAAAAAACCACGCGAAAATGTCTTCACGCTTATTAAAGTTAGGGCAAGTGTAAAAACTACAAAGTGTTACAGGGCCGGTATACTAGTGATAAAGGTGATATCTTCAGATACTTTTGCAACATGACGTCAGATAAAACCAAAACTAATGAAAATGATGCAAGGCAGGAAAAACAACAACTATTTACAAGATTTGTAACAATATCTTCGCACATAATAGGAACCGCCTCATTCGGTTCTCAATTTCACCACACACACACATACGCACGCACACGCGCACACGCACACACACACACGCACGCACACGCACACACACACACACACACACACGCACGCACGCACGCACGCACACACACACACACACACACACACACACACACACACACACACCCACACACACACACACACACACACACACACACACACACACACACACACACACAGAGACCCAAGTAGCATAATCCCGTTACATCACGTTTTTCCGAAGAGTTGACATAACGTTACTTGTAACGTAATGTCACGTAACGTTACTTGTAACGTAAACGTTACTTGTAACGTAAAAAGAGCGATAATTTGTCAAGTTGCATTTCGGTAATGCAACGGTTGCAGAACAGTTGCTTGTCACGGTTTGTCAACGATACTGAAACGCTACATCAATGACATTTTTAACGTTATATCAACCTTTATTTGCAACGCTTCATGACGTTGCAGCAGCACAGTGGCGTAGCAAGAACAAAATGAAGACTGGGCAAATAAATTTTGCGAGGCCCGGAGTTCAGGAATTAAGGAGCAGCTTATGCCCCACCCCCTCACAAAAACTTCCAGATTTTTCACTTAGATTTTGCTCAAAAAAGAAAGAAAAAAACAACATTCTGTCTTACTTTTACAATGAATTGCACGTACAATTTATTTAATATTTTATCTCAGTTTCCAGTTACCACCTGGGCTGGATTGAGTTTTAACTGGTTCTTAAGATATTACAGGCTTTTTTTTGTATTTCGAACAACTTATTCGGTTGCAAGACAGACCATTTTTCCAATTTATGTGTATTTTGCGCTGACACAACACCCCCATGGTTTTTCGCGTTTTTTCAATGCTCACGTCGTTTTTTGGATTTGATCTTTCGACGGGATGGGTATCAGAAGAGTGATGCAATGACCTTTTTTAGGGGGACATAAATTGAAATTTTTGAATTGTGAAGAAAGATAATTAATTCTATGCTGAAATTCATATTTAATTATAAATATTTACATTTTACATTGAATTAAATTCCACTATATAAAAGGGGTAGAGTATTTTGTCATTTATTTCACTCTCTCTCTCTCTCTTATGAGACAGAATTTATGAAAATAGTATTTTCAAGTTAGAATTATTTTCTGGTGTGTAAGTAGTACCGTAAAATGGGGTGTATAGGAACAGCGGGGTCAATCGGAACAAAACTTCCCGATCGTACAAAGAAACTCTTCATAAATATACTATTGGGTATTTTTCGCCATTAATTTTTTTTATCGAAAGGTAAGATCATAGGAAGTAGGAAAAAATAACTTTTGTCAATCTGGCAACGCTACTGGCTTCTAAGGAGGGCTGCACGTGGAATGCTAGAAAACATCACATTTTCATGGACTGCAAAACTTCATATGCAAGAACAAATCTTCTTATATTTAAAAACTAAGAGTGGTATGTTTCAATTATACATGTATCTGAACAACAGAATACCACATTAGAATTTACATTTTTTATAAATTGTGTCATAAAAATGAAGAATTTTGAAAAATGACATAGGAAAAGAATTTGCGGGGTGAATAGGAACACTTAGTTCTGTTGTTCCAAATCAAACCTCTTTGAAGGAAACTGTTTAAAAAATCAAGAATCTAACCCCAATTCTTCTAATCAAGACAAGGACAAGGATTTATTACTGTTTATCTCTTCTCGTGAGCAACTAGATCTTAGAATAACAAAATTTGCAGATTTAAAAATATTTTTTTCTGCAGGAGACTTCTTTTTACTTAAAATACGAGGGGGAAAGTCACATAGACTTTATGTAGTAAAAGTCCAGCACACAGACAGTAATTAATAAGCAAAAAAATATTTCAGGACAATCCCTGAAACCCAGAGAGTTCAAGAAACTAAAGAAAAGGCAGAGTTCATCCCAGGAGATGTTATGAAAAAACTTAAGACAAAGTCACGATTGCTAGTTTTAAGGACAAGTACATATTTGTGGACGACATGAGTGACTTCCATTCATGTTAAATCTTTGTATTTCAATTCAAAAGCATTTCTTAAAATTACTTTTCATTTTTCATAAGTTCAAAATTATTTTGAAATTTGATAAATTATAAACGTTTACTGGTATTGAAATTATACATTTATTTGACAGTAATTATCTGTTCTTATTCTCCCCCATCAATATTGCTCATGTTCGTGAGATCTATTACAGGTTAAATTGAAAAAAATAAAAATTTTAATATGTGTTCCGATTGACCCCTATCAGCGGGGTGATTCGGAACATCCATAAATTCCGATATATTTTAATAATAATTGTTCAAAATGTTTTGTCTCTGCTTGGAATATCAAAAGTAAAGCAAGACCGAAGTTTTTACCCAAAAAAGCAAATTAAAAAAAAATCTTTTAACTGCCTTTTTTACAATCAAAGCTGAAAAGTGTTCCGATTCACCCCATTTTACGGTACCTGAAATTTTAAAATGTATGCATTAAAAAGCATATAAATTAGCATGATTTTATGATTCCATACTCAAGGCTCGTACTTAATTTTAAAAACAAAAATTAACTTTTTGGGATGAATTTTGAAGGAGCAAAATGAGATTTTGAACTATTTTTACCATTTCAAAGTTTCTATTTCCAAGTCATTTTCTTCTAATACGATCACTTTGTGTATAAAATCTACATGATTATTTTTTTATCACTATAACTAATAAACGAACTCATTTCAACTACTGGGAGTGTGGTGCAGTAAAACAGCTTGAGAAGGAAACTTAAAATTTCTTGGTCCAAACAAATGAACCATCAGACTTAGTTTCTGGAAAGACGAGGACTTTCTTCCAACAGATGTTCAAATATAGATTTCCTGACTAGTGAAAAGTTCAAGAAGGAAGCCAAATAATATACAGTGAACTCTCACTTATACGCCGTCTCATTTTTGCGACTTTTTCACTTATACGACGATTTTGAATGGTCCCAGCACATTCCATAGCAAAATAATGATAGTATCGTTCGTTTATGCGTCGCTCTAAAGTTAAATGTTTCACTTATGAGCCGAATTTTCCCTAAAAATTATGAAAATTTATTTATTTTCTTTAAAAAATAAGCATTTTTCTTTACTTTCCTCTTTAATTTTTCGCCTTTATTTTTCACGGAAGGTATTTTTTCCGCATTAACTAGAGTTCGGAGAGGGACAATTATCTACTCGTATTATGCATCGTTTTAAACGGAACAGTTTGTAATTAGGTATGCTACAACTTTTGTTTTCTCTTAATCATTATAGTTTTTCTCTTAATCATAGAAACATTCTTATTCACTCTCTCATTAGAACCTATGTTAAGTTTTAGTCCTTTAAATAGGCTTGTTCACTTATACGTCTCTCTCACCTATGCGCCTTTTTCTGTTGGTCCCTAGGGAAGGCGCATAAGTGACAGTTCACTGTAATTTGCCTGTACCTTTCAAATGTGCTAGCTTTAATCAGCTACTTTTATGAACGAGGCATTTTAAACTAAATACAGTGAACTCTCACTTATGCGTCGGCCAAAGGGACCAACAGAAAGAGGCGCATAAGTGAACAAGCCTACTTATAGGTCTAAAACGCAAGATAAGCTCTAATGAGAGCATAAATAAGCGTGTTTCTGTAGAAAAAGGACATATTACTATGATTTGGCAATTACTGTAACGCAACTACTATGACAAAAAGGAAACACAAATTGTAGCATACCTAATCACAAACTAATCATTTCAAATCAATGCATAGTTGATAATTGTCAATCTCCGAGCTGTTCATGCGTAAAAATGCCTTCTGTAAGCAATTAAGGCCAAAGATTAAAGAGAAAATTGAAGAAACATGCTTATTTTTTAAAGAAAACTAATTATTTCTTTTACGTTTTACGAAAAATTAGGCGCATAAGTCAAATATTTATCTTAAGAGCGACGCATAAACGAATGATATTATCATTATTTTGCTATGGAATGTGCTGGGACTATTGAAAATAGTCGTATAAGTGAAAAAGGCGTATAAATGAGGCGGTGTATAAATGAGAGTTCACTGTATAACCAAAACAAAGGCTCTGTAATTGATTCTTTGGAACCTCTATTTTCATCCTATATGGCGGTGGTTTTGATGAGACAATGTAGGTCTGCTTTTTGAATTTCAGTGCGAAGGTTTTGGTGGGTAAATTACTGCTTTAATTGCAATATGCAAAGTCAAAAATAATATTTATTTAATTGGAAAAGTAAGAAAATTGATTTGTCTAGAACTGTCACAGAGGAAGATAATATAGTCCTAAATATAAAAAGGAGTTTTGAAGGGTTTGTTCAAAAATGCATGAACTTAAAGGGCCCTTCAAAAGAAAAACTTAAATGAAGGAGTTTTGGAGGAGTTCTGGCGAAGCGTACGAACCCTGACACTTCTAAAATTATCTTACTAACGCAACAAACATGGAGAAGGTCAAGATAAAATCTGGCGCAGCGAGGGGAAGAACATCCCACAGAGGCCTTGCTTTAACATTATTGGCAATCCTAAGGACTCTTTTGACCAAAACACTCTTCCAGGCGGTAATTCTGGCTGTGGGTAACATAAACGGAAGCACTCTTTTTGACGATTTTCGTCATAATATTGGAAACATTGAGGCGTCAAATACTGAAGTTTTTGTCGGAGGGCATATATCCCCCCCCCCCCCTTTTCCATTCTCCTAAGATGAAATCAATGAAAACTACAAATGATATTCTAGCTAAGATTTTCGTGTTGATTTCGGAAAACTTCATGTTTAAAAGAGTGAGTGTCCAGCAAGTTCGGTTAGGGGCACTCCCCCCCCCCTATTCTACGCTTATGTGTTTCCATCTAATCAGGCTTACAATTTCACTCATTAGCTTTACCAATTCTAACTATTTGGGGGCCCCTAAAAAGCAGGCGGCCTAGTCAGTAATCAGGCTCTGTAGGCCAGACTTTTCGGGCATTTTTTAAAAATCAGGCCCTGAGTTAAAAAAACAATGTTTTGTTTAGTTACAGTTGGAAATTTCTGAAACCAATATATCCGTGTTTTCGATTTTAGTCTGTTTTGGGGGGCCTATGACATAGCCTTGAAAAAAAATAATAAAAAAATAGTAACACATTGTTCCCCTAACCGGGTGAGCGGGTCCCAGATGTTATTTAATTAAATGCAGATAAAAATTCAGCCAAAACTGTAAACAGCGAATGAGAGAGCGCGCCGAAAGTTCAGAAAAACTTGGATCGGACAGAAGTTCGAAGCAAGGCCCTCTTTTTTTTTTTTTTGAAGAGAAAAAATAGTGTTTTTAACTGTATGATTCAGGAATACTTTGTAAAATTTTGTCTCGGAAAAAAGTTCGAATGGAGAAAAATTCGGAGCAAAGTGAAGATGCGAGGCCCCGGGAGGCGCGAGGCCTTGCTACGCCTCTGCAGCAGCATTCGACTTTTCACCGATTCATCAAGATCAAAGATTTACAAACATTTTAAATAAAAATTATATAATTGAATGATTTTATTCAATTGCTTTTGTCAAAAAAATATCATCTTGATTCAAACCGATCAAGGTGATCTTTATCGACGTTGATTTGAATCAACGACGATAACACTATTTTAGGGTTACGGACTCTTAAGAAAATTCCAAAGTACTAAAATAAGAAAAGCATGTTTTTAGAACTAAAGACAACCAATACTAACCAGAAAGAAAAAACTTCACAAAAAAAGTAATGCAGAATACATACCTTTATTTGAATCTAATTGACTGATTGAGCAAAATTACAAAATGAAAACCGATCACGCACAACACAACAGCAGAGACTCGACAATGAAGAATGCAAAGATTCCCGCCAAAAGCGACTAGTTGAGCAGTGGATGTAGCAAACAACGATAAGCAACGTGATGTTGCGTTATCTTTCAGCATGTTTGTCAACGTTTCAAGTATAATTAATTTGCCACGAAATGTTGCGTTTCAAAATTTTGCTTTTGTGACGAATCTTTAAAATAGCGTGTTATCACGTTGCCTGGAAAACAGTAACGATCTGTCAACCAATTGTAACGTAATGAAACGTAAAGGTTGCGTTTCAGTGTTACTTGGGGAGAGATGATACAGTTAAACCGCGAAGAGATGGCGAGTCGACTGGAAGCGGAAACGACCACTTTAGTTTGAATATAGAATGGATTTGCAAGAACGCGTAAGCAGTAAAGTCGTGCGTTCTCGTTAATCCAACCTATTTTTAAATGAAGGTGTCCGACGTTACAAAACATCAATACTAGAAATACTTACTCGAAACTTTGCGCTGCGCAGCCAGTGATTTTATTTTCAGTTTCCCCAGGAGTTCTGTATCTGTATGGGTACTTCACATCATGTTCAAAACCACCTTCAGGAAACATTCCATACCTAAACTCTGACCAAAGTCTTAGGAATTCTACACCTGAAATACTTTTTTGTAAGTTCAACACAAGCACAAATGTTCATCATTGTTTACATTTACAGGATCTTTTGCGAATCCTTGATAGTAAAAATTGCATAAAACAAAGCTCTGTTCCCATTTAAGGTATGTCACTACGTTGAAAAAAATGATTTTCGGTCAAAATTCACATTTTTATTTTATTACTCAATCATTTAGCTTTAAAATGGTACTTGAATTTTGTCAATGCGCTTAATATTAAAAAAAAAAGTTACAGCTATTTTTTATAATGACCCGAAAACAAAACGGTTACCGGAAGTTGAGTTTTTGTCTGCTTTGACAGCCGGAAGTTGAAGAAAAAAAAAGTGAAAAACTAAAAGCTAGTACAAAGAGAAAAAATACATGTTTTGAGGAAAAAAAGAAAGTGTCCAATATAAATGTGGAGAGTTTTGAAAAAAAATTGATTTTCAAATTTTATTAAATAAATTGATACTTATACTTTAAATGCATTTTCCCGAAAATCAGTTTTTTTCGTTGTTTTGAGCAACGCAGGAGCCTCTAATTAAAAAAGTTTTAGCTATTTTTGTTTGAAAATTTGGATATAGCTTCCCTACATTATGGTGCTTCAGATAGACTATTATCTTTTAATATGATGGTGTTTTTGATTGCTTTTTAGTACTTTTATTGTAAATAGACTTGATGAATTTACGCAAAATCAGGTATATATATATATATATATATATATATATATATATATATATATATTTGATAATTTTATAATTTCAAATCTAATTGATATTTCTCTTAGATAATAGTCTATCTTGAAGAAAATGACTTATTTTACACATGTAAAAAATATGAATGGTTACATTTCATTTTTCTGTCTTCTGGGATTTCCCTCGTTTATATTGATTTGTATCGTTAAACGCTCAAGAAAATGGTTTATTTCAAAATGTATAGCTATATATACATATTTTCTACCATTTTTATCTTTTTAAAGGTCAATTAATATGAATTGAGTAAAAAAATACCATAATTCGAAGGTATTTTGAAAAAAGGGCTTCGAACGTAGTGATATACCTTAAAACAAGTTTTAATAAGTTGCCTATAAAATAAGTAGAGAGAGGTTGTAATCATATTTCAATATCTATTTAATCTTTTCGTGGTTTTAACGTGTTTTGCTAAGAGCAGAAGAAATGAAAACGTATATGTTGTTTAATTAATTTACATCAGGGATAAAAAGCGCAGACACGACTGTTGTAATCAGCACTGAAGTATGTTGAAATGTTTTAAATCATATTTATGCGCAAACTACATTTTAAAAAAAATACAGCATCAGTGTCCAGAAGCGGACTTGATTCGCTCTCTACCCTCCATTTTGGGTCCACATGTATATCGCTCTTTTTAAGTCTTGTAATTAAATAAAAACTTACTTTTGTCTTGCATGGGTTTTTCCAATAAAAACCTTGACGGCATATACATCCTCACTGCTTGATGGGTACATGTTTCGTGATGAAGAGTATACGGATAGTCACTTGGCTCGGAATAGAACACAAAAACGTCAGCAGCTTCTCGAACGGTCGTCGCTCCAGCCTCTTCGAATGTTGTTACATTGTCGTCGAACGAAGAGTACCACGAAGTTCCCCATTCTGGAGGGACCAGGAAAGTGACACTGCGAAAAGAAGCTCTGTCTTTTGTGGAACTTGCTAGTATCTTTGACGAGTGCTCTAAAAGAGCCTGGAAATGAAGGAGTTTATCAGTAAAACATTCAAAATTTATCTTGAATTTGTTGAATATTTCAGTCAAAAGAGAAGAAAAACCGAAGGGTCGTACATGACTTGTACGACTTACTCTAGAAAACCCCAAATGTACTTTAACTTGTAGTCTCAAATAGCGTTAAGCTTAAAAACGCATGAA
This sequence comes from Uloborus plumipes, assembly GCA_038373865.1. Taxonomy (NCBI): domain Eukaryota; kingdom Metazoa; phylum Arthropoda; class Arachnida; order Araneae; family Uloboridae; genus Uloborus; species Uloborus plumipes. Next base: position 32,931 of record JAXGGA010009218.1, on the reverse strand, counting down.
CTGATGAAAGTTTGTAATCAAGGAAACAAAAACGTGCTGTTATAATTTCCGTCATTCATCTTTAAAAACACGACTAAGGACGTAGCCAAGGGGTGGGTCTAAGGGGTCCGGACCTATTCCTTCCTGAAAGAATAACTGTCTTCTTCCTAGGTCTATATCCCTTTGAATCAACACCACTTTTACTAAAACAGAAGTATTCAGCACAAATGCTATTTTTTCTTAAAATATTCTTGCTAATCCTGTATAGCCTGTTCCCGAATTAATTTAGAACACAAGAACCTCCTTTGGAGTTGCGTCAGCTAGCAGATTTTCTGCAGGTATTTTGGAACTAAAGAAGACATTTTGTAAAAATTAACAAACCCTCTGAAGATTTTTTGTCAAATTTTGTAAAACATTACATAATTTTTTTCCTGCTAAAATATCGAGCTTTGATTCGAATTAGCATCATTTTTGGGAAATTTAGATTAAAAACATGTCCAGAAAATTTGATGAGAATCGCGGAAAATCTGAAGAATTACTTTGAAACGTCAAAACACGACGACCCGATCATCGAACCAATTTAGCTTGGCCAGGCCAGGGGAGTATACATTTTCAGCTTTTAATGCTAAAATGAAATAGTTATAGTAAATTAACTAGGTGGTCCATGTAAAAGACCATGTCCTAAAATGCTTTTTAAGCACACTATAAAATTAATACAATCAGTTTCACATGAAGTTTTTCTATCGGCCGTCTGAATTCAAATAGCGTAGAATCACCCATATACAGTTTAAAAATGTATTCTTTCGTTCATTTTTGTTCCAAACGTGCACCATACCATAAAATTTCCCAACATAAGCTAATAACGAAAAAAAAAGCGATTCTTAGTAAGCATTAATAATTGAAGTTCACTTACCTTTAAGTTCGATACAAGGGAAATTTGCTCTTCACCAGCGACTTGTGGCGGTAAGGCAATGACAATGCCTTCATATCCATTGTCATGGAGGGCGATTCTAGATGAAAGTGACACTTCGGAGCTGAAAATCGCGACCAAAACAACAGCAAATGAGCACATGCGCCACTCCATTCCCCCTTTTTTAAGGTACTTGATCTGCTCGTGGTGCAACGCAGAATAAATTTACCTTTTCTTATCCGTTTGTCACTCCAAATGATAAAATATGCGACGTCACGATGCCTTATCAGAAACGGTTTCGTACCTGAAATTTACCGTTTTTTTTTTTTTTTTTTGATGAAAAGAGTCAGGTAAACATTATAGCGGGGAAGTTCTGTCTTCTGTCTGAATGCAAATGTTTCGCAGAATTTAGTTCTTGACATGCTAAGTTTTCAACAGTTACTCTCAGAGTAACTTTAATGCATATTTTCTATATTTCTTACCTGTACTCTACTTATACAGGATGATCCAAAAGTCATGCAACCCGTTATAAAGTATTTTATTTCATAATTTTTCATATTTATTTTATTCAATAGATCTGGTAAATAACAGAGAGGGGGAAATTCAGTCAGAATATGAATGTTTCGCACAATCGTTTTTTATATGCACTAAGTTTTAAATACAGTCGTTCTCACCGTGACTAGACTGATATTGCCACTTATTGGCCTTGCATTTCGATGTGGCTCTGAAAAGTTGGACAATGGTTATCACTTTTTGCAGAAATAGGGAATTGTAATTGACGCCGAGTAGGGTTTGTGTGGGCTATTCTCGTACTAGTTTTACAAAAGTAATAACAGACCAACTTAAAAATCCGCTCTAGGAACAAGTTCCTGCATGTTTACAGAACTTCATGTGATTTGCTTAGCTGCTGTACATATTTTTGCAGTTGAGAACGACTTGTAAATATTTGTAAATAAATTTCCTGTATTTTTAAAAGGTCAGAGTCATCGATTAAAAAAAAATTCCTGACGTAAAGACGGACTTGTAATAGTATTCATAAACACCCGGTCCTAAAATTACAACAGTAAGTGAGACAAACAACTTAATAAAAATTCAAGATACTTTATTTGCATAAAAATAGGATCTACTTCATTGCACATGGGAATGCTATTTACAATTGGGCCTAATCATTTTTGTATGGAGGAAGACCAAAAAGTTCAGGCTGGAAATCTTCTAAAGAAGGTAGGACTAGAGTTGCGTTCTCACGTTGTTTTGCGTCCATCCTTGGGTCGGGAACCATGACGACTTGCATACCAGCAGCTACAGCTGCTTCGACTCCATTTGGTGCGTCCTCGAATACCAGTACCTATGCGAAAGAATAAAAAATGCCGTTACTTCAAATTATACAATGCAGTAGAACATCATTTGTAGAAGTGCTTTGAAACCGATGCAGAGAAGTGTATTCTAGTATGCAAAGACACAACAAAAGCGCCAAATGTAATAATTGTAAATAGGGTAAGATAAAATGAGAAAACGTTTAAAAGCACAAATAAGATTAAAAAATTAAAAGTTTTAGAATGGGGCAAACATGTTTCGGAGGCAACAGCCTCTTTCTAGTGCCCCGCAAGCAAATGGAATGAACGAAGGAGGCTGTTGCCTCCGAAACATGTTTGCCCCGTTTAAAACTTTTAATCTTATTTGTGCTTTTAAACGTTGTTTCTCATTTACCTAATTTATGCACAAAGCTATCGCTTTTTAATGATTATAAAGCGATGATGCTAGATGAAGTGCCAGATTAAAGAACTTCTTTTAACTAGCTACTAATTTGAAAGTATCGTCACAACGGGTCACAACGATGAAGCGTTAAGGAATGGGCAGGATAAAAGTTGGAAGCTAGATGTCGCAATCGAGCTGTCGGTACATGTTAGTAGCCTTAGCCCCGCTTGGAGCGGTAGCGTAGGATCTACGATTTTATTGAAGCGGGGCGAAGATTTGAAACTGCCGTCCTCATCACTCATCTTCCTTTAAGGTTTTATTTCAAATTCTAAACACACCCAAGGGAGGATCTAAACATGATTCAAGGGATGGGCGATTGTCTCATGTATCCTTTACTACGAACCTTGATTTACAAATACTGACCTCAACTGTTTTGGGCTTCAATTTCGAAACCTATCCGGAGGAGAGCTCTAAACCTCTCTTCTGCTAGCAGCAAACATTTTTTAAAAATGCAAAATTTACCAGTGGCGAGTTCCTCAGGGGAGGGGCGATCGCTCTCATAGCCCCTCCCTTGTATCTGTCTCTGACACACACATAAAGTATGGTGCAGTTGCGGCCATCTAAAGGTTGCCGCTAGGAGCGCAAGGGCTTCGACTTGCTACCCCCTAGATCCAGCACTGGAGCTGCAGCTTACAGCTTAAAAATGGCCGGACATTCAAAAATTCATTCCGGGTAAAAGTACTTATGGGCTGCGGTAGCCCGATCGGTAAGGCGTCGGACTCGTAACCGGTGGGTCCGGGTTCGATCCCAGCAGATCAAAGATCCACCGTTGTTACTAATGGTGGCTGGGCGACGAAAAAAAAAAAAAAAGGCCGTGGTCACAAAGCCCTCCAAGTGAAACGACACCTCTGGGGGTACTAGACCAGGGGTTTGCTCGGACCTTGGTCTGGATTAAAAGAACAGAGCGCCCTGAGCTAAATCGGACTTCCACCTAAAATGGTGCTCGTGAAAACGGAAGCCGTACCTATTCCGCCTTAAATAGGGTAGATATGTCTAATCGAGCTCGGACTCCCGAGTGGTTTCAGAAACAGCAACAACAACAACATAGGGCCTCTTAAGTTTTCATATAATACAACGGCTGCCGCTAAAATGAAATCACGTTTGTTCTAAAGAGTTTTGATTCAACAAAGCGACCAATTCAATGAAGCTGGATTTGATTCTGCTTTTGACGATTTGATTCATTAAAAGCAATTGATCCAATTGCCTACTGATTCCATCAGCCAGCGTCCACTGTACAGCATAGTTTGAGAGAAGAGCAAACACAAACCCACAATACTCGTACCTTTTCTGGCCGGGGTTTATCCGGGAAGCGATTCGCACAGATGAGAAAAACGTCGGGTGCAGGTTTCCCATTCTTGACTTCTGGATCCGTCGACCCGCACACCACATGGTTGAACTTGCTGATCAGCTCCTGGTGGTTCTTCGTTTTGATCTCGTAAGTGTGCTGTTTGGAGCTGGTGGCGATGGCGATTGGGATTTTATGCTCGTGCAAATGATACACCAGCTTCTTCACGCCTAAATGGAGAATTATTACAATAAATCGAGAAACCATATGGTACTTCTTTTAAAAATATACCTTTTTGTTCTCAAAACAACGATAAGGGCCCTGCTCCACATTGACGTAAAGCAGAAAAATAAAGCAGAAACGTAAAATGGATTAAATGGTGTTCCTATGGAAAGTACCCAGATTTTCGGTTTCTGCCTTCGGTTTCGGTAGCGTTTTCCGCTGATGTAGAGCAGGGCCCTAAGAGTTTAAATTTAAAGTTAATGCTATCCACACGATAATTTTCTTAGGAAGTGATAAAAACTGTCGCACTGGCACAATTAGTCAGAAGCTAAAGCTGCTTCTAAAACGTGGGAGGGAGTGTGGTGTTCTGTGCCTTTGTGTTAAACTTTTTTTAGTACGATTATATTCTTTAAAAATATATATATCAGGGGTTACAAGGTCTGAAAACGGCGAGGACAAAACAAAAGTTTTCGCTAACTTTATTGTTTCAAGAGAAAAACAGAGATCTCAGCCCCATTAGACACACAAAAAAAAATATCAGCGAATAAAAGTGAAAATATGACATATGTTATGTTTATTGAGATCAAATAAGAAATTACGACAAAATATAGAAATTACGACACTAGACGGCCCTTAATGCAATCTCAAATTGAGAACCTCAATGAGGTGATCGAGAACTTTTGAGAGAAACAAAATTGAACACTTTCACTTACCAGGTAAGACTTCTGTTTGAGCGAAATATTCTTCAGAGAGTTCGTTAATGGCATCTTCATACTCGTCCACGGTCATTGGTAAATCCATTTCTGCAATCATGATCTCTGCTGACTCCCTGGCTACTTTACCCATGGCCTTGACCTTCATATCCCACGTGAAAGTTTTTCCATAGCGTCCAGCAACTGCTTGAGTCATGTTGGTGTACACCTTTTCTGTATCTAGAAAATGGACAGAGAAATCATTAAAAGAAAGAAATGAAATTTCACAGAAAGCAAGAACCAAAAATTTACTGCATCCTGCTTAGTTTGTTGGCAACATTTTGTTGAGTCTTTGCTTCACTAGAAATGACTCTTGTTGATTTGGAAAATCTACCAGTACTGTCTGATTTTCTTAGGTAAAACCTTCCGCGTATTTATACATGCATCAGATCTTCTCTGATCTTACTAAAATAGGGGTGACAGGTAAGATAACAATAAGGAGGAGAATAATAAGAAACATTTAGAGCCGTATCAAACAACGTCGAACGATGCTAATTTCAAATACATAGTGAAGTTGAATATGTCAAAAGGATAGCAAAAATGCAAGTTTTAAACTGAAAACTTCGGAAAGTTCCCACTCGCAACCCATGACCTCTTTTGCAGGTGGATTGGTTCGCGAGAGCTAGGCGCGGTTTTCACGGACGGACAGTAATTCTATGTATCTTGCACTTTCCCGGTAAAAAATGCTTTCCCAGCAGCAAGCGGCGCCGGGGGGGGGGGGGGGTCTTTCAGAGCCGCAAACAATAACGGGAGCCCATACGCACAATTTTAGATGGAGGGAGGAGTAACACATTCTTTAGGTTTTAAGGCTTTAATTTAAGGATTTTTTTTTACTTACTGCCTATTTCCTACTAATTTCTAACTTGTTTCTTACCTAATTTTGATGATTTTTTCAATATTGTTTGTATGATAATGGGCATTTATAGGGAACAGTGTCCTTGTTTTAATGGGGATTTTTCAACACTCGTCCTTATTACAATGTCAGGCATGTTTTGAAATACAATAATTAGTAGTCGTCAGAAACATTATGATTTCAACCCTAATGTAAAGGGGATTCATCTTTTCATTTTCATTAGAGGGCAATTCAAGGACGGATCCCGTTTCTGGTTAAGGAGGGGGTCATTTCGGAAAGAGGGGGTCATAAGTCATTTTTTAGCATAAATAGGGGGTGTGAGGGACAATATTTTCGAAATATAAAACGCTGTTTTAGCCTACTTTCGGTCCCTTAAGGGGGGGGGTCATGGCCCTCATACCCCCCTCTGGATACACGTCTGAGAGAAATCTGTTTTCTGAAATTGACGTTAAAAATGTCACATAAGTTTTTTATGATTTTGAAAGTAATTTCAGCACAGTAATTTTTAAATAAAGAAATTATTAATAGCAGCTGTTCAATAATGGTTTTTGTTGAAATGTTTTGATATTTATGCGCACGATTTATCTCAAAAATTATCAATGCCTTCTCCTCCCTTCATGGAAGCATGAAAATTACCTGTTACTCTGTGATATATTTTTTTTCTCATTGAAACTCAATCTGGAACTTGAAAAAAGATGGGAAGGGTCGCAGGTTTCAAGATTTGCTGATTGTCCTGTCTCAGAAAAGATCAGGTAGTTTGAACTAAGAAAGCTTTTTTTTTCTTTTTTCTTTCAATCGGAAAATCCCACGAGAGAGAAAAAGGGGAAGGGGAGTAGTTTGACGGTTTGACCATCTCAACAAAACCTACTGCCTACTGTCTGTTTTTAAAACTTATTTAGTATTGGTTCGGCTTTTTATGAAGATGATGGGGTAAAATAGGAACTATTTTTTAATTCCCGTAAATTTTTATTAATTTAATTTTTTTAAACTAAAATATTTTCCTCTTTGAAAATTCAATTACACTTGGGAAAAGTTTCATGAGGATGAGCATGAATTTATTACTGTTTTTTACATTGACGTAAAATACTTTACGCTTAAACTGCATTCGTAATGCTGCCAAAATTATTTTGAACACTAGATTTTCCAGATAGCATGTAGATTGTATCTGCTTACTAAGTGCAATCTTAGTCAACATTGCGCAATGAGGTAACGCAAAGAAATTTTTCGCATTATTTTTTGGATAAGAAATCTATATTTAAGAATACAATGCATCAGCGAAAATACAGAAATATGTTTTAGATTGCAGGTAAGGATTACATTTCATTGAAATATTGTAAAATTCAAAAAATAAACAGCAACGAAACAGCCAATACTGAGGAATACTTACACTACTGACCACAAAAAGCAAAGGAAATCGCGCTTCAATACCCAGCTCCTTACAACATTAATCAAATAACTTGAGAAGAACAGAGAGCAAGTATAATCTTACCAAATATTAATCCATCCATATCAAAAACCACATGCGTTACCGGCTTATAGCACGCCATTGTTGATAGTTTGTCGTCTGCTCTGCAACAATTTTTTTTTTAATTTAACTGCAGCGAAAATTTCAGTTAAGCTTGTGCTGCCACCTATGTGCCAAAATATTAGTTTTATTAAAAAATAATACTCAATAGTGTCGCTGATCCGACTGCTTCTGCAAAGCCATAGAATAAACGTTTTCCTTTAGTTTTCTTTTATTTTCAGTAAGATATGACTTATTCTCCAAAAATGCTAATAAATAAGTTATATATGCATAAAATAAGTCATTTATGTAGAATCTCACCTCCGTGCCTTCCCCCTTCATCCATATGTCTAATAATTTTTGTCAGGCGATGAAATAGAAAGGTAAAAAAAAATAATCTTTCTAAATTCTTAAGGAGAATGTTGCAAAATAAAAGCCAATACTTAATGTAACAATACAATACTTTACACAAACATATTTTGGTGATATTTTTGTCCCAAGTAAAATTTTCAACTCTGTTACCAATACGTTTTATTTTAAAAAATTATGTATAGAGGGGAGTATTTTAGAACCAAGTAAAATAAATAAGCCATATTGTGAGTTTTGGGGACGAAAGCCACTATGAATTACTTTATTTACTTACCTTACTTTAAAATTTCAAAAAAAAAATATATAGCAATTTATCATATAAATTATCTCACCTCCACTATTCTCGCACCTCCGTTACATTTATTATTCATGGAGGTGAGACAAAATTAAGCATCATATGGTAGTTATTAAATATTTTTGAATGATTTTGCTGGTGTGTCGTTTAAAGAGGTCAGGGAGTTCCAATAGACCTTTTGGAGACTTGAGGCCCTTAGAACAAACGTAGCATGGGGGTGTGCACTACGAAGCGTTTTTTCGAAACTTCTATTTCGTTCTTTTTCTATTCTAATTCTTAGTTCATTTTTCACACAAATTTGATAAAATGGGGAAGAAATATTTCATACACTTTTTCAAGTCTTATGTTATTCAAAAGCTTGAATTTTTCTGCTAAAAATGATGTTAGTTCAAAATTTCTACGGGTATTAGAAGAACTGTAATCAAGGGCGGATCCAGCTCCTGGCTAAGGAGGGGGTCATTTTCGGATAGGGGGGGTCAAAGGGCAATTTTTGTGCAAAAATGGGGATTTCGGCAATTTTTTCCGAATATAAGTCCCAAAAAGACAATTTTTCGCTATATTTGGTAGGTTAAGGGGGGGGGGGTCATGACCCCAAAGACCCCCCCCCCCTCTGGATCCACGCCTGGATCCCGGAATTCAAGGCTTGCCTTGAGCAAGCTAAACGATTTTAAGTGATTAAGCTTGAGAATAAAATTTGAAAATAAAGATAAAATAAATTATTTCATCAACTCACTCCTGGGGGGGGGGCGGCCCCTGTTAAGAATCACTGCTTTAAAGAGACAAAATTGAACGATGACACTTATATTGAGTGTAACTCGTCACTGCTGTAATTAAGCCTGCATTTTTTTACCGTGTATGTAATGACTAAAATAAAGAAAGAAATTGGAGAACATAACAGTCTCAAAGAGGGGGAAAAAGATGCTTTCAATCAAAAGAAGAAAGAGAGTATGCAGAGACTGCGAGATGAGATTAAAAAAGACCCACATAGATATGAAGAGTTAAAGAGAAGGGAAAGAGAGCGATACCATGCTAGAAGAAGAGCAGCAAAAATAAAAAGCATCAATGATATGACACCACGAGAACAGAGGAAAGTAAGGAAAAATTGGCGAGAAAGAAGCAAGAAATCTTATGACTTAAAATTGCTGACTATTGTTTGGAGGAGTCATAATAAAACGGCTTAAAAAAGTTTTAAAAAGATGCTTAACGTGGAAAAGTGATATAAAGGGCTGCAGGAAGGATTGTGGAAAAATATAAATTGATGTCACAGATAGGTAAAATGTTTTGAGTTAATGGTTAGAAATGCAACAAAGGAGAAAAAAAAAAAACTGAAAAAAAAACCCCCCCATCCAATTTTCTAACTAGATAGAAATGTCACAGAATTTTTGAAAGAAAAGAGTATAGTAGAATATGTCCCGATGAAAATGATACTATTACACGGACGCGAAAGATAAGACAAAAGAGATACTTAAATGAAACTTTACATAATCTTCCCCAAGCCCTAAAGTTAGAGAATTCTGAAGTAAAATGTTCATCATCTTGCTAATTTTGCCCATTCTGGATTGTAAGCACAAAAGCCTCTGATAGGGACACATGCTTGCTTATGCAACATACATGAAAATATGACTATGTTGACAAGCAAGTTATTTTTCAAAGTGATCGAACACCAGCTGATCTATTGATGTATGTTAATTAATACCTGTGCTGTTTAAGTTTTGTAGTGTACAATGCACACCAGATTTATAATTCATTTGTAGATACTGTAAAATACTTTCTCTCTATAACTCTCGTAGTATTTTTTTGTGGATAATTTATCTATGCCAAGGTCTATTTACGTATAGTATATTTTAATTAGTTCGATATTTTCCCTAAAGTAAGTTCTATTTCTGAGGAAATTAAGATCCAAGTTTTTAATCCTAATTATTTAGTTAATCGTCTGGGAAATTAGGTACAAATGTGAATATTTAACATTTATTCGCAATTAATTATTAAGATTTAATGTATTTCCAAAAAGATAATTGTTCTTACAAAAAATGTTTCAACCAAATAAGCACGGCTTAAATAAAAAAAAAAGGAAAAGAAAAAAACATCTTTTACCATCTCTTTCTGCTGCACAAATTAACACCTTAGCTGCATGATATTTTTAATTGAAATAATTTTTGTAAATTGTAGGAGAAAACTTTCTATGATTTGCTTTGCTTGATTTATTTTTTTTGTCCGCCATTATTGATTATTTTTCGCTTACCACCAATGATCACCAAACGGCGAATGTTTGCTAAGAGCAAATATAAAATGTAAAAATGAAAAAAATCATGATACTTCCATGTGATAAAAAAAAACAAAAAACTGCTTCCAACCAATGGGTAACAAGATAAATTGTTATTGTGATAAAATTGGCGAAGAAAATCAGCCGAAAAATTATGAAAGAAAGTTTTTCTTCCACATGAAAGAAGCATTTTCAACATTGGACAAATCCACGCGCATGAAGATTTCATCGCACTGTGATGTAATTTTTACATCATAGTATTTCACCCCATTGGGTTCCTTTTCTGCTCCTTGGCGAATTAAAAAATGTATGTATTTTAACTGATATATTCGTAACGAAGAAACCAAATGCATTTTATGCTCAATTTACGAACTTTTACCGACTTGCAGAGCATGAAGATATTACCTGATCAACTTCAAATGTATAGGTAACTGTTTAGTCCTACTGGATAAAATTCTCTCACCCTATTCGATTTGGAATTCAAAAATTGAATAAATAAATAAATAATGAAAAAAAAAGATCCACCCTAATGTACATATCATTATTTTCGAAATACAAGAAAACGTTTTAGAAAATTGATACTTCCTGTTATAGTTTCTTCTGTTCAAATATATTAAAAACCAAAGTTAAAAAACCCGGATAGATCGTGAAATATATGCGTCAGAATGTCACACCCATGCAAATAGATCGAGTAGCAATGCATAAGAACAAATAATTCAATAAATCTCTTAAGAATTACCCGCATTCAATGCAAACGGTGGCATTGCACGCCTGTAATGTGGCTATACAAGCATAATAAAGCTGTAAATTTCTACGAATTTCGATTTGCAAGTATTTGTGTGCTCCAGCAATTCATCTCTTTAGAGTAGCGTTCCTCAAACCTCTTTTGACCCGCGAATTGGTTAGGAATTTTATTTTCTTTCCAAAAAAAAAAAAAAAAAATACTAAGTGTTAAAAAACTTACACAAATTAACTGAAAGAATATAATCAAAGATGTCGAAAAAAAGGTATTAAAAAAGTGGTACATAAGTTTATTGAAAAAGTTTTATCGAAGATATTTTTAACGCCTACATAATAATACTCCATGAATTGAAAATCGAAAAAACGCCAAAAATTTTAATAAAGAGTATGTTTCATACTTTGTATTTTGGATTAAAATTTAGATTTGAGTAAAATTTTATAAAATATAAATAAAAAAGCTATTAAATTTTTTTTTTACAATTTGACTGTTTTTTTTTTAAATACAAATTGTCTAACATTCTAAATGTTAAAAATAAAAGTGATTCGTATCTCTTATTTTTCTGCCATCGTCCATTTCATTCCTAGCAAATTAGTTCGTTTATATAATGGATGTATGGAATTCTCTATTTTCTTATATTTCTCTCCCGCAAAATGAATTTTAATCCTCTAAAAAAGTCAAGAAGTAATTCCAGTCCTTGAAGAGGGAAAAAGAATGAACTGAAGAAAAAAAGAAAACTTAGTTAGCAGCATCACTGATATTTCTGACGATTTACTATCACTAATATTTAAATGTGAAATATAGGATATAATTTACAAGTAATTAATGCAATTATTATACACAAGTAATAGTAAAGAAACCTTTGAGAAAAAATCACAGAAAATTGTGAAAAGTATTTCTACTTTTCATGATTTTGTGTGGCTCTTCGATACCAAACTAAAGTAAAAAAATGTATAAAATATTATTATTTTTTAAATAGGAGAAATTCTTTAAACCAGAATCGGTTGAAGTTTCCGAGAACCGTCAAAATGTCGAGTGGATCAATGATAGTTCTACTATGACCTACGGAAGGAAATTCCTGCTTTGGTGAATACTACTCGTATTACGCTAAAAATCGATAGTCAACTTGAGAATCCTTTGATTTTTGCTTCAATCTTTACTGCTTCAAATTTGAAACGGCAGTGGCAAACTGGTATCGCATGTCATGAGACAATTGCGCATATCTAGAACCTTTAGTCATTTAAATAAGAGCTGTGGAGTCGGAGTCTGATTTTGGGGTAAAGATGTCGGGGTCAGGAGTTAAAGACTTGAAAACCCTTGAATATTTTTTTAAACATTGAAAGTTTCATAACCGTTCCTCTCCTTTTTGTTAAAATGTTCATTAAAATTCAAATTCTTGGAATATTTCCACGTTTCGGATTGTGTTGAATATCATACGACTATTTTAGGTGTCTGTCTGAGTGTCAATATTTCTCCTTATAATGAACTCTTTAACTTGCTTTTTTTCTATAGGGTTGGCAGTTCACGTCAAACTTGTTAGGACAGCTAGGAAATACGTTCTCCTCAAAAGATGTAAACTGTTGATCCAAAATAATGAAGATTATTCTAAAAATCTGCTTCTAACGTTAGTTTCTCCTTTAAACTTTCTGACGGTTAATGGATGATACCTTACGTTCTTTAAAGAACCATTATTTAAAATCTTTCAGGTGAGTTAAAAATATTCTGTGTGACAGTAATTGCTATTTTAAAATGTCAAAACATAATGTGCAGGAATTAATTTTATTAAGATCTTGTCTTCCTTCTCTTGATATGTGATGTTTCTGGCGTTTTTAAATGTTATGACTCTTCTTCGCGAAATATAAACCAGGAATGACATAATACTGTGCAAAACTAACAAAGGACGAAATGAAAGCATCCAAATTCTGCTTCACATAAGTGTTTAACCCTAACTTTTATTCATGGACTAAAGCTGTTGAATGAAATCTGGACACCCACCGACTAGTAATTAACTACGAATGCGAATCATAGCCATATTCAAGGCTTGTGTAAACACAAAGGCGCATGTCGTACCTTAAGTGAACGCATTATTTATCGTACCATAGAAATCTTACGTGCAAACTATTTTTTGAGGTTAGGTTGTTATGCATGACCTTTGGAATGGGAATTCTTTGTAGATGAAAATTAAGTGAAGTTTATACAACTCTTTATATTTACCTGCAGTGTTATTCATACGGTTACAAAGGCAATTTCTTGACAAGCAGCGTTTATTTCTCTTGAAAGCTGATTTAATTTCGTGATGAATGTTTTAGTATGAGAAAGGAAAACAGAGTGCAATGTATGCTTCATGCCGTTTGTGATGAAAGAAATTCAGACTTTTTTATTCTTGTCAGCCCAGGTGCAAAGGCGAAGGATGTTGTTTTCTCCTTTGATGATTGTTGTTGAAGATTGTTTTGACGAACAAAATATTGACAAATGGCAATAAAATTGTTGACAAATGACTACAAAAACCATTGACCATCAACAGGTCGTCAAATTTAGCGAATTTCTGTGAGAACTGGAGGATATTTTTCACGCGTTTTGCAGATTGTTCTGCCACTTACTGACTGAAATCACGGGTGATCTTGAATTTAAAATGGCGCTTTTCTTAAAATTTCGGTAGACTTCAAGATCTTATACTGTCGGCTCCGCTTAAACGAATACTGTCGGTTCCAAGAAATATTATTCGATTAAGCGGGGCATTTGTTTAAGCTGGGATCTTTGACATTGCGTCTAAGGCGCGGTACCAGGATGCTTTATTCGTATAAGCGTTTTATTTGTTTATTCGTTACCCGATTAAACGGAGACGACAGTATCTCGATAACGGGGGGAAAGAGGCCCAATATTTTCTGGGTCAAAAAACGTCTGAATATGCTCTTTCTTTTAATTTTTTCTAAAAACATTATAAAACTTTTCATGTGGTTCCTTGGCAAGAATCACTTTTACATCAGTGTTTTTCCGTTCACATTCTCTTTTTTTCTCTCTGTTTCTTGGCTTCTGATTCGTCATCCATATCCTGTACTCTCATTGGCGTTCCCATTTCATTTTCCTGACCTATCTGACTTTTAAAACACACCATTCTATCTCCCTCAATATTTGCCTTCACCAAGACAAGCTCATAAATCCATTTGTTCCGCTCGCATCGCACAGCGATTCCTTAAACGGGGCTAAACTCACCTGAATTAATGATATCATTAATGGCTCCTTCTCAGTAAAAAAAAATAAAACAACCCAAAATTCCCACACCTCTCTGCTAAAAGATCTCGTGCCGCCATCTGAAAGGGAATTGAAACATCCCCTCTCGGCGAGTGGGCGTGCGAGCCCGAGTTGACCCCGCGCCCCCATTTATCACCCGCACGTCGCCCCCGATAACGCCCTCCATTAGCCCCGGCGCTGCCACTTGCCCCCTCGGGATGGGGTGCCCCCACGCCCAAGTATCGGCTCTCGGAGGATAACGATATGTGGTGCACTCATCACGAACCACAAATGCATTTCTCTGCTCTCGGATAACGGATGAGGAATGGGTGTCGGAATCGGAATCGGATGAAGTAAGAGCAGAATAGATCAACAGTGTCAAAAACTCGAGGATTATCATTGTCTGCTGTTCACCTGTTCATCTTTTTCTGATATTGCAAAGCGGATTTAATTGTGAAACATTTAGTAGAATTAGTTTACTGCGACATCATTTAAAAAAATAAATCAACTGCATCAAAAAATCGAGAATAGTCAGCGAGCTGTCTACCTGTTTGTATTTTTTCCACAGTGCGAAGTAGGTTTAATTGCGAAATATTAAGTAGAATTGGTTTACCGCGAAATCAATTAAAAATCTCTGAAAAGCAAGCAAAAATAACTGTAGATATATCATAGGAATAGGGGAAGACCGCCTATATTGGACCCCCTAAGAACAGGAGGCCTGTGTCGCTCAATGTGAAGCAAAACAAAAATACAAAATAAGGCATCGAGAGCTAAATTTAATCAGGAATCGCCATAGGAGCTTATATTTTCGAAAAATATAGATATTATTTTTTAAAAAATTATCTTCCAAAAAGTTGCAAAAGTTCAATTTAGGAATATATGCGCCTAAATTGAACCATGCGCTTCCTAAATTGGACCGTACCAGAAAATCATAGAATAATTTATATTTGAACTATACATCTTTTTTCCAGGATTTGCAATAGAATTTCTTTTGCTTCGGTCTCATTTAGGCAGTGTTGATACTCACCGATGGCATTTCATGCATTTAATCATGTTTTGCGCTTCATCTTTATGACAAATATTGCAATAACAACTGTTTCGTGCAGTTTCTTGCTTATTCTTGTGTGACTTTTTCTGAGTTACGCTTCTTTCATACGGTGTTAGGATGATTGCTGAGATAGTCTTCTTTTTTGTTCTTTCTATTTTTTTGGTAAATTGATATGTGAGCTTGGCCTTTACAAAATCATAGTTGAAGTTGACGATCATGCTTTGATGAGAACTATCCGCTGATTATGCACAACTTGTACTAATTTAAGTCGTAGCTAGTTCTTGTACATGGTGTGCAACAGTACAACTTACACCGAACATGTAGTCTGCTCACTTTGAGTAGTTTTATCTGGACTACTTACCTCGAACTCTGCTCCAGCCAAGTCAATGCCGCTAAACACATGTCAAATAACAGGACAAACTCCTGTTCTTTAGAATCAACTCACTGCATTTGCCATAGCCTTGATTGAGGTTTACCCATAAGAGTTACCAAACAGTTCTTCTATTCGATATTGGGTAATGGATCTCATTGGATGTTCTCGCATCCATGTATCACACGCTCGATTAAAATATGTAGACAAAGGCTGAAAAAAGATAACATCTTGCATGGTGTGCTTAAAGAGAAAGCATTATTGTATCGCTCTCGTTAACCAAGTTTATTACATCTGTGCCCTTGGTTTAACGGTTTTGATGAAATATTGTATCAATTGTGTGAATTATCGTTTGTGATCCAACCTTTTTTTTGAACAAGCATATTGCTCACCATGGGGTGTTTTTATGACAAGCACATATATGGAACGTATTATTTTGAAAATATGCATGGGGAGGGAGGGGGTGTAGCAATTATGTTGCACTCATGCAGCAAATAGCAAGTGTGTTTCTAACACGCTCACTACACATTAGTGCTCCAAACTGGTGTTTACCTTTATACGTCAATATATTTAGGGCATTTGGACTGTGAAAAGACCGGTTTCATTTATATTGAACATTTTAGTAGCATGTTAATTGTTTCTTTTTAAAATCTTTTCGAACAAATCGAAGAATTTCATTTTTTTCCCTCGGTAAACCAGCACAAATTTTATTTAAATTAATTGCTATGTTTAACAACCTAAAACTGCAACTTAATGGAAAAAGAGAAAAAAAAAAATATTTCAAGAATTTGCAGCTTCTAGAAAATGTGCTTGATAAAAAATTGAATATCGTGAATAGAGGTTAAAGTATGCTTAAAATAACTTGATGGAAATAACTACACTATTAAATCAGATGAGTCAATTATTTAATGTTACAATTAATAAAAAGTCTTGCTTAAAATCATATCCTTAAATTGGACCACTGGTCCAATATAGGAAAATTTTTTCGGTCCAATAAAGGAAAACATGCCATTTTTTATTCTTCAGCTTATTTCTCTGTCAAAAATTATCGCAATCGCGCATTTAAATACATAGATGTGATCCTTATTAAATAAAGATTGTCATGCTATAACAGCAGTTTACCTCAGTTTACAAGTTTTAGTACTATCTTACTAGATACAAGTCCGCAAAATAAGATTTTACACGTTTCCAACATAAATCATGCCGTAACTCACGCTACGCAGTTCGAAGACTGGTGAAACTTCATACACATTGATTTTATTCCTAAAACTTCATGTGTCTACCGTCAAAGTGTAGTATAGAGCTCTGTACTAGATTTTAAGCCCGAAGTCCAATTTAAGCAGTGGTCCAATATAAGCGGTCTTCCCCTAATCACAAGTAGGGTAGACTGATCAGTGAAAAAACAATTAAACATAATTTATTTTCAACCATTCGTAGCATTGCTAAAAATGTAGCATTTTTCACATGACAGTAAAAACCTTTTATTTAATAATTATTTTTAAGCATTTGAGAGAACTTCCATTGGTTCACTATTTATTGTTGAACCATCAAAACAACAGACATTTTAAAAAGAATCTCTTTCGTACATTTTTCAGCACTGAAGTATTTAAAACGCAATTTTAGGTTATCTATGGGTGCAAAATACGTGGGGGCACAAGTCAAAGGTCCCCTATTCGAGAAATTTTTCGAAATTTCAGATTTAAATTTTGGCCAAGTTTGGAGACGCTAGGTGAAAGGAAGAGGATTTCGATGGTTCTTTAAAATTTTTTTTTCAAAATTGACAGTTTAAAAACGCGATTTCCTCCTATCTTTAGCAGTAATTACAAGGAAGTGAAGGGACAGAGATCCCCCACATGAAATTTTTCGATAATAAAGTGCTGTAAATGCATTTTAGGATATCTTTACTGACGCTAGGAGGAAGAACAGTGGATGTTCCTGCATTATTATTATTATTATTATTATTATTATTATTATTATTATTATTATTATTATTATTATTATTATTATTATTATTATTATTATTATTATTATTATTACTATTATTGTTATTATTTTTATTATTATTATTACTATTATTATTATTATTATTATTATTATTATTATTATTATTATTATTATTATTATTATTATTATTATTATTATTATTATTATTATTATTATTATTATTATTATTATTATTATTGTTTTAATTCTGAAATGTTAAAGTTGCATTGTCTATATATTGAAACTTTAGAAGAGAAGCTGGGTGCTCCCCTTCGGAACATTTTTTAACCCTTCACTGCACGATTTTTTATATTTTCATGAAAAAAATCATTTGTTACCTTTTAAATAACACTGAGTTCAGGAAAAATGAAGAAAAAAATTAATCTTAAAAATGTGCACCAAAAATGATGTTTTAATTGTTTGTTCTATATATGGCACAAAGCACATAGCATATGCTTTGTATACCGATAAGTGTAATAATCTACAATGTTTTTGTGTCATAAGTGGTATAAACAAACTTTCCACTAAGTGTATTTAAACATTTTTGGAACAAAGGAAATAATGACTAAGCACACGTCTAACGGAAATGCAGACCCTTTTTTTAAAAAAAGCAAGAACTGTAATACCTAGACTAGTGCAGCTAACTAGTGCATAAAAATCACACTAAACTGTTATAGCAATGTTGCAGAAGGGGCACAAAGCTCAGTTTAACTGCATTTAAAAATCATAGGAATATATGAGGGTTTATTTGGTTTGTGCCAAATCTGGCACACCGTGCAGTGAAGGGTTAAATTGAAGGTCTTCCTAGGGGCTTTTTGGAGGGGGGAGATGGGGGATTTAGCGATTTTTTTTCGTACAAAAAAAAATTTTTTTTGCTAATATTTTTAGTGAAAGTGAAAACTTTTAAAAGTAAAAATAGTTTTTTTTGCTATTTTTTAGTGTTTTTTTTTTTCCCGGCTGCACCACATTGTGTATGATTCTGCTCGTGGCCATGACGAAAATATTGAAACGGAAACGCCATATTCTTAATTCCAATACTACTCATTACTAAATTAATTATACTTTTTAATTAACTTTTTGGAATGATCCATATTAAACCCCTACTTGAATACGAAATTTTTTTCTTCTTTTAACGCAGCAACCACTTCGATTTTAATCTTCCTAGACTTCATTATGTCGCTGATAGCCTCAGAGGGCAAACTCATTTATCAATTTTAGGTTATTATCAAAGATTTCTCCTCACTTTGAGCAACCGACCACCCTTATTTCCTGCCCCACGAGATGGGCGTTAATCGGATGCTAAAAACGTGCAAGGGGAGAGCATTAATTGACGATTTTTTCCCCTCATCTTCTTCCCATCTTTCGTGCATAGTACTCGGAGGTCTACCAAATATTTCTGATGGATGACGTACCTTGGAGGAATGATTAAATAAATGGTGGCGTAATGTTGATAATTAACTGTCAAGATTAAATGTCATGTATTGAAGTGTTATAGAGATTAAAGACGCTAATGATTACAAAAAGAGGACTTATGTTTTGATTATTTCCCATATTAATTCTCGAGCACTGTGTGTTTGGTTCTATAACCTTTACGAGGGAGAAACAAAAAGCTTCCTATTCTCGACTTTCGGAATATTCATTTTCAGTTATAATTCATTATTTGAAGGGCTTAGGAGATGAAGGGGTTAAGTGACAAAACAGAAATTGCGAGTAATTAAAGTTCAAAGTTTTATTGTTGCAGTTGTTGCAGTTTTTTTGTTTTCTGGTTTTGTCGTTAGTGTGCGTATGAAATTGGTCTATTGACATCTACTTTTTGATGTACCAAGTTTTATTTGCTTACCAGTATCCATTGCTTGCCATTGTACAGAGTGTTCATTTTTTTTTAAATGTAACATAGCCCCTTCATTTTCCAAGCCCTTCATTTCGTACTCTTATATACCGACTATGAGGGCAGTTGCTTAAGAACACACCAAAATATTTGAATGTCCTGGTCACTTCCATATTTCTTCCTAAGTTTTTACGATTAAAAAATGCATAGCGACTCAGGGCCATATTTAACGGGTAGGATTTTTGGGCTCAAATCGCCACCGAAACTTTTCAAAACTGCTCAAAAAGTGTTTTCATTATACTTTCTTTGGTGGAAAAAATATTGTTGTTATTTCATTTCTTATTTTTCCAATATCATTTGAAACATGAAATTGAATTATTGAAAAGTTGTGTAAACTCAATATTGTACCTGTAGTATTTTTTTAAATTGTAGCTATTGCGAATATCATTTCTTACAAAACAACACACGACGTTTCTCTTCAGATCTTGAAAAACTAAAAGTTAAAAAATATATTTATTTATTTATTTATTATTTTTTTTGTACGCAATATGACCTACAGAATTTTTGCTTTTTCCAATTTTGGTGACTTGTAAAATTACAAATACACAACACCAGTGAAGTTGCCGTTTTTATTGGAAATTTTTTTCTTGGACAATTGTTTGACTCGTAACTTAGAGGCTTAAAAAAAAAAAAAACTGAGTTTTTTTTTTTACAAATTTTTTTACCACGCACTATTAAAAGGGTTAACTTCAATTTTCATCTTCTTTTTGCGGTCATACCTTGTTCTTCATAAGGATCATAATAGGAGCAAGGTATTTTTAAAATATTCTATTACTTTTTTTAGAAATTCCGGAAAAAAAATGCTCCAGTCCCCCTTTTTATGAAATTTTGGCAATTCTTCTTCTTGAACTTTAAGAAAGCCTCTTATTACTTAAAACATTGTAAAACACACATAAAACTAGACAGGAGGAAGGCGTTGTTTAGATTTCATTAGATGTTTTAACTATAAATATAAGTGCAAAATACATTTCCTCACACTCTTAGTGTTAATTTTCTTCTGGTAAATCATTAATTTCTATTTTCTGTCTATTTGCATGTGCCTTTTATCGTTGAACGAAATCGCTTAAGAAAAATTTTCGTTTCAAAAATCTTACAGCACTTAGCAAAAGATTATCTTTACTTTTCTCTTTCTCAATCTGATAATTTTCACTTCTCCTTAAAAATAACTGAACCATAGTCACAAAGAGAATTATCGAGAAAAGAATAAAAAGAGAAAAGGGAGTGAACCAGATCACGACGTCCTACACATTATGACGGCATTTCCTCTTCGTATGATAATATTTTCACTATTTCAATTCTTCTGCGGTATCTTCTTGTCGGAAACGGCATGAAAATGAAAAATTGAAAAGTTGTGTTAACAAATTAATGCAGGTCTACAAACTTTAAAGTAGCAACACAGGCCAGTCTATACGAATTTTTCAGGAGGGGGGGGGGGCAGAGTTGTCCATCCCCCAAGCTCAATGGCGCAAATCCCCCCCCTCTCAAAAAAAAAAAAAAAAAACTCACAACCCTCTTGTACTTTTTATTTTTGTATTTACCCCTCTTTTTTATTCTATTTATTTCCTTAAATATTATTTATTTATTTTTTTCAAAATTATGTATTTGTTTTAAGTTCGAATTATGCGCAGAATAGAATCGCTTTTTTCCCCTTCCAGACATTCCGAGCACACACACACGCACACAAAATAAATAAATAAAGTAAAGATATAAATAAAATAAATAAATAAAACAAAGAAATAAAAGAAACAATTTAAATAAAAAAATTAATTAATAAATAATTTAAATAATAATTAAATTAGTTTGAAATAATCCCCCCCCCCCCAAATTTTGCTGACTCAACTTGCGCCATAATCCCCCCGCTGTGGGTACCCCGCTGTGGGTACCCCCCTGCGGGTACGGTGGGGGGAGCAAATGTAAAAATTCAACATAATTATACCTACGAACAGCAAAAACCCACTTATATGAAAACCAAAATTCAAAACCCGAAAGGTTGGGGAGGGAATAGACGCCCCCTCCTCTTCCCCGATCACCCGACGGACCTGAAGCAATGACAGTAAAATATGTACATTTTAACGAACGATGCATGCCGGTCTGACCGCAGACATCAAGTTACTCTGAATAGTAATATTAGGAATGTGAGGAAGCATTTTTAGTCTCCACACGTGATAAATTATTTTTCAGAGATCATAGTAGCACTTTTGAAGATAATTTTGATATGACATGGCTAGTTCAAGCATGGCTGTCCAAAAATGATGTCACAATTTTCTCAAGATTTTTGACGTCTTCACCCCCCTTTGTCACAAAGTGTCACACTTCACCGTCCCCCTCCCTTTGTTATTTTTCACAAGCATATTTTTATTTCAAAAAGCGAGGTTTCACACTTCTTGCTACACTCTCCTTCGCCTTGTCGCAAACTGTCACAATTTCACGACCCCCCTCAAAATGTGACATCGTTTTCCCAGCCCCTATCAGGAGCGCCCGATGGGAGGTCACTGTGACCTCCCAATAATTTCCGCTTTCGGCACATTTTGCTGGCGATTCAGCAATTTGAGGACAATATTGCAACATCAAGATTTTTATTTGTTCTTTTTAGTTTTTAGAATTGTTTTTTAAAAGATGCCTAATTTTTTTCTCCCTAAATGTTACGCATGTACGATGTGTGCGCATTAGGGTGATTCAAAAAAATTTTTTTTTGAATTTCTCTGGTCTTACCCCGCAGTTTTTTTACACTATTCATGAATGTGATGTATGTAAAATTTTAGCTCAATTGAATAATATTTAGAGGTCGCTCAACGCGATCAAATTCTGTTGAAAATTAGCAATTTCGAGAGTTGGAGTATATAGCTTCATTACCCGGAATAATATTATTCTTCATATAAAATGGAATAACTTAAAACGTTAGTTTACTCTACTAAGTAATTAGTCAATAAAATAATAGCTCAAAGTGAGTTGTAACGATTACCCCCTTCCCCCCCGCTCCAAAGCTGCATTATCTCTTACCTGAGTTTGGGTAGAAAATGCAGCTGCAAGCTCGGGCTGTGGTTTCTGTTTTCTTTTCGGTTGTTTGAGGTGTATGAGTTTATTTGGCTAAAACACCTAGCATCCACTCTAGACAGGGCCCAGTATAAGTGGCAGAAAGCCACTTTGGTAGTAGCTGCTACAGTACAAAGTATGGGTCAAAATGGGGAGGATTTGACAACGTTCATAAAACGGTAAATACAAACTATTGGCTCTGAATTGGCCGTTAACTTACAAAAGTCGTTTAAATCTAGGACTTCCTTTGATAGTTCACTGGAACGAAACACTTATGCAAAATATATTGGGAAAATGAAGGATGATCGGCGGGTTTCATATCAGTATTAGTATCAGGACCACAAGCATTGAGGATTTAATTCTGGGTTCTAGTAAGTTAGTCAGGCATTGGAATTGCTACAGAAAATGCTGCTATACGATAACCAGTTAGATAAATGGGAACTTACTGAGCTCGTACGTGGTATGTGTTTCAATACGACATGCATTGCCGGTACTAAAGTTGGAGCATGTTTGAACTTGGGGAAAAAAAAACTAGGGAAGCAACTTTTATATTGTGCTTTCCGCCATTATATTTTAGACATTGTGTTTTCTGTGGTATTACAACCGAAATTCTATTCTACTTTTGGTATCGGTATTTTAACCGATAAACCAAGAAATAGGTAGAATTGGGGTATTTGATTGCGTGCAATGTCAGATGCGATGTTCACGCAATTGCGTGGAACCATCCACTGCCGTTGGATCTACAATACTGCTTTTTAAGCGGTTTTAGCAACCATAGTCCAGAATAAAACATTCTAATTTTAAACCTGGAGTGAGGAACGATGAGGTTGAGGAGTTGGTAGCACATTCAGAGCAACGTGCAACTAGTAATGGAAGTTGCGCAAAGTTAACTTCTGATGACCCATGTAAAAGAGGAAGATACTAGAGCTTAGTGCGATTTTCTTGAGCAGAGCACCTTCTCTTGGTGTATGTTTTCGTGTCCCAGGTGTGGTTCCTCGTGTTATATCTGTGTTAAAGATTCTTTATGGCTTCAAGTTATGGATATTTCCCAACCAGTTCAAACTTGCGGCTGGACAAACAAAAGGTATTCGTAACATATGAATGTGATTTCTTTCACATTATTATCGTTAATGGGAAAGAATATCTAAGAACTGGGTTCCCAGCAACCCTTTTTGTGCAAGCACTAAGAAATGATTTGGAATATTTTTAGCGTCCTTATTCATGTAAAGAAGAAACTCAAAATATATCAGCTGTTTGATCCTGAGCATTCGAATCTTTAAAATAACTACCAACAAGGCTTTATTCTACCAAAGAAACTGAGGATTGTAAACGACAATACGGAGCGTGACATGGCCCTTATTGAAGCATTTGTTAAGACTATCACTAACGACGAAAAACAAAGACAGTGTCTTCTTCAAGTGGTACAGGAACACAGAAAAGGTTTCAAAGTTGCAAAAAAGTAACCTTAAAAAGTATTGCAAGAATTAATGAGCGAATTACTACATATTTAATGTATTTAAATTTGTTTTTTTATATTTTTTCCGTATTTGATTAGTTTTCATACTTTTCTGCATTTCATTGGTTTTTCAGATATATAGTTCATTTTGTGATTGCGCGCGTTTTTTCTTTGGAGATATAAAAAAGCAATAAAGTAACTTTATTATTATTATTATTATTTACGTTCGCATTTGTGCCACTATCACAAAATTTGAAGTATTCCTGAATGTAAATATAGTTTACTAAAATTTTGGGTGAATAATTCAGTGTATATAAAGGGCCTAAATAAGACGGTAAGACGAATAAAAATACAAAGGCTACTTTTTTCTATAGATATCATTTACGATCACGTTTTTGTCAATATCACGAAAATTCAAGGCGTTTTAGCGCCCTCTAAATATTAATATATTTTGCCAAAATTTTGCACAAATAATCAGTGTATATAGTGGTACAAAATAAGAGGGTAAGACGCACAAAAATACAAAGACCACTTTTTTCTATAGATATCATTTACGATCACGTTTTTGTCAATATCACGAAATTTCAAGGCGTTTGAGCGACCTCTAAATATTAATATATTTTGCCAAAATTTTGCACAAATAATCAGTGTATATAGTGGCACAAAATAAGAGGGTAAGACGCACAAAAATACAAAGTTTATTTTTTTCCATACATTTCTGAATCACCCTAGTGCGCATGCTTGTATTTTATTATTCGATAAAATTCGAACTTCATTCTGCAAATTGATAATTTTTCCCCTCCAAAATTTTTTAGCTCGGGGCGCCCCTGACCCCCACCCCCTCAAAAGGTGACATCATTTTGCAGAGCACCTATTCCCATGGCCAAGCTTAGTTTGGCGACATAATCAACACTCTCTCATTCACGGCAACCCTGCCGCGGCGCGAAAATTTCATCGGCCGCTAGAACACATTTCCCCCTGTGACTAACCTACCGGCATTATCGTTTTAACCTTCGTCCGCGATAGAAGAAGTTGCGGGAGAGAAAACGTGGGTTCACTCCGCTTCTCACCAGACCCGAATTTTATATCCGTGAAATATGTTCCAAGTTGCGGATGAAGATTTCCATCAGCGCCATAAAGAGTGACACATCGCATGGCATTACGAGGAGAATTTATGCCCATAATTTAAGTTTCTTATTTTCGTCACAATGCGTCACGTGTTTTTTCGCGACCTTTCTCCATCCGTGCCACAAAGAAAAAATGGAAAACATACTGCATGACACCGACTAGATTGTTGCATCTTTATTTTCGGTTCTTCTGAATATGCATCGCGCTGACGCATTTTGTAAGAGCGAACAATGTATATTTTGCATTGCCTTGTGGACATTTTGACAGGGCAGGAGGTTAGATAGGTTTCTGTTGTGACTGTCATTCCGAAATGGATAAGAAAGAACTGGCTTGTGAAAGTGCATCAAAAGTTATAGGATGTTGATTTGAAAATATTAAATCAAACTTGTAGAGTTTCAACTTCTGCCATGCTAAATTTTGAAAATTAGAAAATTCCAATTTCTAAAAAATTGTTATTTGCACAGTTTTGTGGTTGACAAAAAGTGAACTGTTATTCTTAGAAATTACAATTTTGAATGGACGAATTGTGCACATATTCAAGTATCAGATTTTACTTGTTCTTCCCAACTTTTCAATTACTTTACTTATAAAAAATACGCTTGCAGTTTTCTATAATGTTATACGATTTAGCATCTACTTAATTTTATGATTTTCTTCTGTGGGCATAAGATTAGACAAAAATATTTTTGACTAGAATAAGAATATGTTTATAGAATATCATTTATGAATCCATGACGAGTGGAAAGTTATGGTTTATTTATTGAAAATAAGTTAGAAGTACAATGTTTATTTGCAAACGATTACCTACGAATAAGTCAATACTATCTCGAAATAATGAACAGATCGAATTTTCCAAATTTCCTTCATATTTACAGCAATGAAGCAAAAATTATCGTCTGTTAATATTTAAAAGCACTGATACTTTCACAATGGGTTGACACGTCATTGTTTATGTTCTGCGTAGTTTCAAAATTCTGAGTCAGTAATAGTTCGAAACATTTCCTGTGAAATATGTTAGTGAGGAATAATATTCGGAAAACGATGGCTCGGATCTTTATTGTTGCAACAGGTCTGTCGCTTCTGGTGTGTGTGGCATTTTTCGACGTTCAATCACGATACAGGAATGTTGTTGTGTACGATGGTAAAGAAGGACAACCATGGAATGTGTCATCTAGACGTAGGACGTTAATGCAAAGAACAGAAAAGGGTGATTGGAAGCAAATAACAAATGAACTTGAAAAACAAATTAAACAACAACAAAGGGAAATGAATGAGCTATTGGATGATTCTGAAAGTCTTACTCGTTTCTTCGAAACTAACAGGTAAGAAATACTCTAATTTTCAAATTTTTGAAAATGATATTTTTCAATTGAGGCAATGAGAAACAAAAGGGTATTAGTGAGTTTTTTTTTCAGTTTTGAGCATGAAGTTGAGCCAAGTTCAAACCTCTAGATAGACATCAATACGAAAGTTTTCCTAAATTACGGTGTATATCAGCACATACCAAGTCTACTATTGTAGTACCATCTCTTGCTCTTGCCCTAAAACAGATGAGAAGTTGTCTTATCATTTGTTCGAGTTATCTTCTTCTTTTTTTTTACATTTACATATAAGCGTGCGCAGAGCTTTATAAATGGGGGTACCATTGAACCAGGGAGTATAGAGTAAGCTCAAAAAGGTTCCTACGCACCTGCCTGCAAGAATTTGTCAAAGTTATGAGAAGAAGAGCATTTCAAAAGAGTTTGAGTTATGAGATTAAAAAAATTGAAAACGCAAAAAGTTTTCCCAATTAGTATTAAAGTTTGTATGAGCTATATTTATTAAATCCTATTTTTTCTTCTTTTCTAAAACCCACAGAACTATTGATAATTCGTAAATGACAGAGAGTATTTGAAAATGATGATTTTATTTTTTGCTCTTAAACTATTGCTTACCAGCGGGACACCGAGCTCCGCTCGAGGAAAACAGGTATCGAAGCTAACTCGAAGATTTAAATTTTCAATTGTGATTTATCAAAACAATACATGCCATAAGAAAATTTGTGAAACCATTGGTGAAAAGATAACCGGTTAAAGTGCACCATTGTAAACTATTCTAAACAAAGTTAGAGTTTGGAAAGGGAACTATTCTATACAAAGATTAAGTTCGAAAAGTCATAGGAAATAAAATGTAATTGATAATAATAAAAAAAAAACTATACAATTAAAGAAATGGTACAAAGTGAGCAGTGTAAAGATTGAAGTGTGTTGAAGTTCAATATTTTTGACAAATGTATTTAGAAAAACCAAACCTCGTGATTCCTCGTGGCCAAAAACCCCAGACCCCCAAGTTTACCGGAGTTAATTAATTCTGGGGCGATTTTCGACTTGGCAACCATTCCTCGTATTACCCCTAACGTGTACCAGGGGACCGAGCCCGCTCGGTTAAAAAAAAAGAGGTTTGTAAACTCGTGTTTTTTTTCTAAAGTGCGAAGTACTTATTTACATAAACTTGAAAAGCATTTTTGAGCCTTTGGTTGCAATTACGCATTCAAAGCAGCCGTAATTTATTTAAAAAAAAAACGCAACCCTATTTAATCCATGCTCACCGTAAAATCACACCTAATTTCATTTCATTTTGCGCCGAAGGCGCGGGAGGGTTTGATGCGAATGGATGCAGAGTCTCTGTTCTCCAGTACGCATTTGGTTCCAGTTGGTTTTGACTTTCACTTCACTTCACACTCCAGGTCCCCCCCCCCCCCGTACATACCACAACTCGCTTTTTAACCGGGATGGGGCCCTGAAGAGCGCTCTGTTCATTTTTAACCATTTTTAACCAGGCCCAAGGGCCAAGTAAACCCTTGGCCCAGCAGCACACCCCAGAGGTTTCGTTTCACTTGGAGGATTTTGTGACCACGAACATTTTTAACGTCCCCCAGCAACCATTAATAAAGACGGTGGATCTTTGACGGTGGCTAAATGATCGACCCGAGACCCTCCGGTTACGAGTCCGACGACTAACCGATTGGACAACCGCGGCCTCAGGCCCCTATATAGACGAGCCGACGCATCAAGATTACCACTTAGGATCCAGCGCGTGTGTGAGGATTGTCTTTTCTGGCCAGTTATCGCTTTTGGGTAACTTTTTACGTAAATTAACAAAGCTTGGCAATGTCCCGAAACTTTGCTCTGGTAACCCTAATTCCTCAACAATGAAAAATGAAAGTGAAAGTTAATAAGCTGGATCCAAAGTGGTGAAACTTAAGATTGATGCGTCGGCCTGTCAATATAGCGGCTCTACCGCTGCCTATACCCAATTCTAACTTTATTTTGATCGATCTCTTTTAAATTTCAAAAACAATAACGATTCTAACATGTTGCCAAAAATTATTTACCAAATACCATAAAAACATATATTTACGCTGATGTGATTAAATATGAAATCCATTGTTACAACGTGGTTGCTAAGAAACAGTAACAATAAGAGTAATTACAAAGAAAATAGCGAAGTAAGAAATCTTCTCAAACTTTTAATGAATCCTATCTGTAACTCCGAACTGTTCGACCGTAGCGCTTCAAAACCGGCGCCAATCGATTCCTCGTGGCCAAAAACCCCAGACCCCCAAGTTTTCCGGAGTTTATTAATTCTGGGGCGATTTTCGACTTGGCAACCATCTCTCGTATTATAGTATAGGATATTTAATTATATCTGCCTTTGAAAAAATCGGAGATACAGCACTTTATCAAGGCACAAGTCAGTTCAAATGGAATTTAAAACAACTTTTAAAAAGTTTTCTTTCAAATCGACGTCCTCGAAAAATTATAAAAGTAAACAAAAAACAAAAGAAAGGCTTGTAAAAGTATCACCAAAAATTAAAAAGTTAAGTAAATGAAACAATAAATAAATGTCTAAGAATAAAAAATTGAAAAGGTTGTTTTTCTACGGGGAAATATGTGTCTGTTTAACTGTCGGTCAATCTGTCCAAGCTCGTTGGTAACTTTTCAGGAATAGTAGTCTAAGTTGAACACAGCATTTTTTAATCGAAAGATTTCGATTAGAACTTCTCAATCCCATATTTTATTTTTTAATTTTAACCCTTTTTTTCTCTCTTTTGAACATTTTATAATAATAGCATTAATAATGATAATAATAGCAATAATAAACCATTAGCACCCATGGAGAAATTTAGATCCTATATAAATCTTGATGCAATAGGCGGAATTGCTTCAAGTACACCGTATTCGAAAAAGCTATTGAGGAGGAACAGTATAGCATGTTTTAGAAGTATTTTTTGAAGGTTTTGAAACTTATGAAAAAATAATTTTGAAATTTTAAATTTTTGAAGTATGAAGTATTGCCTTTTACACCTTCGAGAGAATTTCAAGCCTTTTTTTTTAAATGACTAATATTGCTAAAAACTTTTTAGCACTAAAACAATGCTGAGACTCTGCATAGGTTTTCAGTGTTCTTGGTTCAGGAAATAGAAAATAAAACAAAATAATGAAAATCAAAATGTAATCTATCGCGGACTTTACATTGACAAAACTCGGAGATTGACTCTGAATTAAAATGAAACTAATTCTAAGAACGAGAAAACTGCAAGCGATTTTTTTACTTACACAAATAATTATTGATGAAAAAAATATTTTCGTGATAAAATTTAAAATTTCTCTGATTATTTTTTGTTTCTGGCAACGATTATAAAGTAAAAATTCTTCTGAAATGCAATTTTTAAAGTTTGATATTTTTTTTATAATAGTTGAAAATTAAAACAAAGCATTTTGGGGGGGGGGGGAATAACGGATCAAAATTACGCTCCTTTTTGTGTACATTGCAAAACTGAGCTGTTGATTTTATCGTTTTATACTGGCAGCCGAGGTTCCAATATAAAACTGTAAAATGCACAATAAATAAACTGTAAAACTAGCAATTTTACAGTTTCTTAGTGTACTGTAAAAACAATAGTACAATACTGGCAGCAGAGGTTCCAGTTTAAAACTCTAAATTGTACGGTAATAAGTCGTAAAATGAGCAATTTTACAGTTTAATACTGTAAAAGTAGAAATTTCTAAGGCTCGACCGATGCATCGGCGCCGATGTCTGAAAATTTTTCCATCGGCCATCGGCATCGGCCGCCGATGCTAACTTGGGAAAAACATCGGCCCATCGGCCTCGAAAACATCTAAATGCCGATGCCTGGCCGATGTTTAAACAAAAAAAGTTTTCTAAAGAGGGAAAAAAATTTTAGGCAGGCTCTTTTCTATTTTTTACTTCATAATTAAAAGTACGTTCACCGTGTGGCTTGAAATCGAGCGGCAACAGGACCAACACAGTTCTGGGTTTTGGAATTTTCCGAATCGGGCAGATACCGAAATTTGCACAACACAGCAAACACTTTCCGAGCGATCTCTTTGATGAGAGTTTTTAGAATTACAGTAAATCCTCTGAATGGCGGAATTAATTTTTGCGGATTTATTTTCTTTTTTTCTTTCTTTTTTTTGTGTGTGTAGGGGAATGGAAGCTTTTTTTTTCTTTATAATTTTAAAAAGATGTTAGCCAGATGAATTAAGCAAACACATTTATTTTAATGGAAGAGGGGATCTATCTATACTGCAAAATTTCGAGGAAGGGCCCACCTCTGGTTTCTCTGTTATGGGACAAGATCATTGTTTTCATTTTTCTTTTCTGAAATCGAATATTGTGTTACTCAATTCTAAATTGTCAAGTCTTGAATTGAATATTGAAGGTGTTAAGATGTTCCCTTTAAGTCATACTCGTTTAAGGAGGAGTGCCCATCTGGAAGGGTCATGGCCTATACTTGCCCGTCTATTTTTTAACAGTTGGGGGGGGGGGGGGGCATATTGCGTTTTAGTTTTTATTTTGGTCTCCGTGCTATTTGGATTTGTGCTCCGACTTTGCTCTTGTGGGCGGGGGCAACTTTGTGTTCAAAGCAAAAAAAATAACTTTTCACATTGACTTATCCTGATATTTCTTGACTATGAAGCGTGAAACCAACAAATAGTTATGTGTATGCATAAACTTGCCCACATCCCCCTCCTCCAAAGGCGATGGCACACCCTCTTCAAATGCTGCGGAACATCCCCCCCCCCTCAAAAAAAAAGAGACAAAAAGCCTGTCTAAAAATTTATGCCCCTAAAAACTCCAATCGTGTACTCTACGTTTTATTAAGTGTTTTCGCCAAATTAGCAATATCATTATCATTGTATTGACAACTAATAAAGTTTTATAAGTAGAGCTTCTTGCATTTTACCATTTATGAAAATGTATTAAAGCTCTACTAATATTTTAAATCTACTTTTAATACATTATTTTACTACTAATGTATTAAATGTATTATATTTCGTATTTTAACCTTTATTTTTCCTCAACGAACAGCACGGCGCCGCCAACTGTTGCCAAAATTGTTGTTACATCACAAAACGTAAGTACTGAAAGAAGTTCAAACTGCAGGTGTTAGCTCTTTGCTTTCTACGGTATTATTTTGACTTTGGTGCTTAATATTACCAAAACAGCAGTATGGAAACTTGATCATTGAATGAAGATCCAATTTACAGTTTCAATAGACCTGTCGAGGGAACTAAAAATGCAATGACTGCAAAAAAGTAATATCAAGAAGTAAGAATTCTTAGAATGCGTAAAATAAGCGCTGAAAAAATATTTAAGATACTTAAAAATCTTTCTAATTTACTTCATTTCCTGCTTTTTCCCGTGAATTTTTATTTCTCTTAAAGTGCAAGTGTTTGCACTTTTCTTGAATCAAAACCGAAACTAAACAACTGTACTTTACACAGAGAAAGTTCGCGGGCCGGCTGGCACCGTGTATCATGTGATCCTCAGCTTAAAATCTTGTTATGACTTCGCTGTCGAATCATCGAACGAATCGAAAGAATTACTGCCAAGACTACGGGTGCTTCGCTTACATAGTTAAAGTTATTTATGAGTTCCCCCTTTTTCTTTTTTCCCATAAATAGGGATTAAATTACCATACTTTTACAAAATTAAATTCATTGAAAATAATAAACAAACAAATAAAATAAACTACTAGTGCATAATTGGTATTTCAAATTGGTCTTGTTTACTTTTGTGCAAAAAAATGTTCAAATTTAGAAAATACATAAATTGTGTAGTTTTTTTTTTTTTTTTCATTTTTTCTTATATTTTTAAATTAAACTAATACATGAAAATTTAAGTTTTTATTTATGTGAAACAAGTATGTGCAAGAAAATCTAGTGAACACTAAATCGAGTGGTAGTAAAATAGCAATTTATGCCAAAATCTGAATGACTTCATCTTAATGATTACAATTATCCTTGATTCGTAGAAATAAAAGTAGAATGAAATGAATATATGACCCTTCAAATCTTTTATAAAACATTTATTTTACTCATTTTCTGATTTTTTTTGCCATCGGCATCGGCCATCGGCCGATGGAAGAGGAAAATAATCGGCCATCGGCCATCGACCAACTTTAAACGATCGGCCAACAATCGGCATCGGCCCATCGGCCAAAAAATGCCATCGGTCGAGCCTTAGAAATTTCATAGTTTATTACTGTAGAATTAACAATTTTTGCAGTTTATTATTATAAAATTAGCTGAATTATAATGTAAAAACAACGTTCATTTTTTACAGTGTATAAAAATCGTTCCTACTTTGATTTTTTGCTTTTTCAAGTTTTAAATTTTGCTTTAGGGGGACTTATATTGTGTATATCATTTTTACATTCATGTTTTTAAATTTTTTTTTTGTGTAGTTTTTTATTTTTCCCCTTTATTTAAACCACCCACCCTAAGTAAAAAAAAGTGCTTTAAAAAAAAAAAAAAAAAAAGTATTTTGGGGGGGGGGGGGGGGGGGGGGGGGGGGGGGGG
>JAXGGA010009217.1:0-52491 GCA_038373865.1 Uloborus plumipes | reverse complement strand
CCGCTTACAGTTTTTTATCCTTCAAATATCTGTCTCTAAACGACGACTTTCGGCAGTAGTACTCGTACTGAGGAAAACTGTCCCACAGCTCATATAGTACCAAAATTAATCGTAGCCTGTCGAATTAAGGAATGACGAAATCGCAATGAATTTCTTGATTCCTTTTATCACGGGTATCATCAGACAGGCTATTCAAGAAGTGAACGTGCAAGGCAAAGAAATGCCTGCTTAAAACCGACTACAATGTAACTGCGGAGGGAAAAAATTGTCAAACGCTAATGCTCGTCGTAAAACTGATAAGGTCATTAATAAGTACATTCATATGCGATGCAGAGCTTCCAACGAAATTGATGCATTAGACAACTGCTCTAGATATAGTTTTCTACTGGATAAAATTCCCCTAAAAGAAGTTATCTGCCAATACAATTCATAAGAAAACTAAATCGAACAATGCTGTATTTAATAATTGCACTAGCAGTTAAGGATCTGTAACAAAGCATTTAAAAACGTAGGAATGCGACCAGACAATTGTGCTGAAAATATAACTGAAATTTATTTTAAGAGAGGTTGAGTTCGATCAGATTTATGATAGTGATATCCCCTTGCTAAACGTCTGACATAATTCTATAAAAAGCTATCTCAAAGATTCTATTAAAGTGATCTTTAAAGAAATAAACAAGCTCACAGTAAAATGCATCTTATTCAATACTGCTTCGGTAGACCAGTTTTTGGCATGATTTCTGTGTATAATAAATACAGTTAGCGTTCGAACCTGTACAATAACAATACACTTTGAATCATGGTTTTATTTTATTGATTTACTTATTTTTGTACTCATTTATAATGACGCATAAAAAATATGGAGGATTCTAAGAGACTCTTTTTTTTTTCTTTATCGAAAAGGTTTCAAACAAAGAAACAACTGTCCTGACCGAAATTTAGTCCGAAACCCAAATTTCCAGAACAGCAAATGGAATGTAGCTCAATATATTTTCCCGTAGAACCTGCTAACTACACCAGCGACTACAATATACTACATGGTTAAAAAAAGTTTATAACACCGCCAAGAGAAAAATAGTTTTAATATTTTTGACTCATTTGTTTTTTTTTAAATTTAAACTCATTAAAAGTATCGCCTGTATCAAGTTTTTTGGTTCCCTTTTTATAACTAAATTTTCTATAGAAGTTAAGAGCACTCGGTACCTCTCAAATAACTAAACTCAATGGAAAAAAAAATTCTTTTAATTTTTTTGCTTAACATATAGTTTGATCCTTTTTCGCATGGCATATAGAAGTTTTCAAAGTATCTGATTAATATAATATAATAAAAGGGCTTTTTAATGTTTCAAACAGTACTATTTTTCTAATAATTTTGTGTTTCTCAAGCGCAGTATTCTTGGTTTGATTTTTCTTCACAAGAAGAAAGTATTTTGAAGTGCTAAAATTTCAAGACGTATTCATCAAAGAACTTGAATTTTTTTGCGAGTTCTTTACAGAATTAGGAATAGGTTTTACTATACCTTGAAAAGATAAAACATAAAAAATAAAAAAGTAGCAGAAATATGCCGGAAGATGGGAAGGGGGAGTTCCGTTTTTCCTTTTCTTATGGCGGCAAACTTTTCTTTTTTAATTCTTTTTCAAAAACTAGCTCATTAAAACCCATCCTTGAAGCTGGTGTGGTAAGGATGCTGTTATGAGGGTAACGAAAAATTTTAGTGAAAATATTGAGTAACATGAAAAAAAACGAAGGAATTTAGTCAATGGTTTTAGAAACTGAAAGGAGCTTTTCCGTAGATTATATATATATATATATATATATATATATATATATATATATATATATATATATATATATATATATATATATATATATATATTAACACAACTAGCTGACAACTAGTTAGATCTTAAAATTATTTTAAGATCTAACTAGTTGTCAGCTTAATGGGGGCATCACTTTTTACTTAAAAATAATTTCAATTATTTATTTATTACCTTAATTTTTTAATTAAAAATTAAGTGGTAAATTGACTTCTGCACCCATGTACAAATAAGCAATCATCAGACTTACTAATAAACAGTTATCTGCAAAGTAAAAATGACATAAGTGACAAAATACTGCTTTGTGTTTGCCTTTTTTTTTCATTCTGTTTTCTCACGCGAAGCTTATTCATAAGGTTAAATACGGTTGCTCATTAGGTCATTGGCTTCAACTAGCGAGAATTGAAGCACATGCATTGATCAATTCTGTTAAGAATGACAACATTTTGCACATACATTTAAGTGATGTCACGCATTACTAAGAATAGCAAATATTTTTTGCCTGAAAAGTATTATGTTCAAACCCTTCAACATTCATTGAGAAATATATAATACCTAATTTTCCAAGAAATACACAACACGCAACCTGAGTCTAGTAAATCGCTTGTGGCAAATAAGCACATAAATGCAACAGTTTAAACATATTTCAGTGATTTGTGAACCGGAGATGGCAATTACGCAGAGCGACAATTTAACATTCAATATTCGGACCGTTATTGAATTCTAAAACATTAAACATGGACAACATAACTTGAATAATTCATTCTGAGACCACCAACTGCGGCGATATTACATCAGGATGGTTTCAAGAAACGTAATAACGGACAAGTAGGTCGTTTGAGTTGTTGATTCAAGTATTAATAGCACCGTGTGGCTGTAGTGGAATAAGTATGCTTGATTTACTAACTAGAGATATGCAGGTTGTTATATTTTACAACTGGAATAATATAAAAGATATCATTTTCGAAAGATATAAAGGGTTCAACAGAGAAGGAAAACAAAATGTTAAATCTTAACAGTAAGAAAGCAGGTACTAACGAATTTCAAATGAAATTGATGTTCGAGTTATTTTTCAGTTTTGTGGAAAATTTAATCTGGCTAGTTTTTATTCAAGTCTACATGATAAGTTTTTTACCCATAAGTTTTTTACCCAAGAGTGCGGTGTACTTCATCCAATACATTATTTACCTCAAATACAAATAATTTTATATGCTGTACCTATCGTCACTGTTTGTACGCACCACGTTTAAGTGTGATGCAATTTTTTTAAGCAGCAGACATTTTTTATCTTCTTTGCCCTTTATTGTATGGTTTTTTCGGATTATTCGCGATTTTCGTTATCCACCATACCCGTGCCACAGTGTATACAAGCTGTTTCATTTGATCAAAATCCCTGGGATAACAAGAAGTTCTGTCAAGAACTAAACGAGCCTACTTTCCCGTACATCGACATCGGCATTGTAGCATCTGATCAATATTCTCTTGATTATCTGAAACTAAAAATTATGTCAAACATATCTTTATAGCACTTAAAGCTGATTTCTGAAAGCAAAATATACCCCTCTCATCAGATAAAATAGACACGTAAAAAGTAAATAAACGAGTCAATAAAGTTTTGTCGCACCTTTTAAAGAATGTAACTGTTATAGTTCTTCCGTAGAAAAATTCCACAATCGTTTTCAAAAGAAAAAAAAATAAATAAATAAAATAAAAGTACAAAGAACTTCAAAACACATTTTATCAAAGAAAGAAAAAAAACTTGTTCGTAAATAAAATGTCTTGAATTTCATTTTTAATCCGCTGCCAGTTGTTAAATATAAATAAGGAATAAAATGCTCTCGTGAATGAAAAATTTTTGTTAACAAAAAAAAATCGTCTGATAAAGAAAAATAATAATAATAAATTAAACAAACAAATAAATAAATAAACAAAAAATCGTCTGCTAAGTCAGTCATTTTTTCTGAGCCTGCATTTCCGCCATGTTTGCGGAGTCGGAGTCGGAATCAGAGTCCTCACAGAAGATTATTCAGAAAAGTACTTTACAATACATTATTTATCAAAACCATTTTCTTACAAAGTTAGTTTGAAGGAAATCCGCCTTTAAGTTCAGAATCAACATTCAATTTAAATTTCTCCGTAGGCGCTCATGTTAAAATTTTTTCTGAACGGTTCATCATTGAACGAAAAATGGTTCAAATTGAAAAGTTAAAAATTTCGGTCAGGACAGTTGTTTTCTTTGTTTTGAAAAAAACACTTTTCGATAAAAGAAAAAAAAAAAAAAAGAGTCCTCTTAGGAAATCCTCCATATTCTTTATTATGCGTCATTCTATAAATGTGTAACAAAAATAAGTAAATCAATAAAATAAAAAACCATGATTCAAAAGTTGTATTGTTATTGTTACAGGTTCGAACGCTTACTGCTATTTATTATACAGAGGAAATCATGCTCCAAAAAAACTGGTATCTTACCGAAGCAAGTATTGAATAAGGATGCATTTTACTGTGAGCTTGTTTATTTTCTTTTAACGTCACTTTAAATAGAATCTTTGAGGAATAGGCTTTTTATAGAAATTATGTCAGGACGTTTAAGCAAGGGGATATCCCTATTCAATAAAATCTGATCGAAAAACTCAACCTACTTCTTAAAATAAATTTTTACAAGTTATATATTTTCAGCCCAACCAATTGTACCTGGTCGCATTCCTACGTTTCTTAAATGCGTTGTTTACAGATTCCTAAACTGCTAGTGCCACAATTATTTAAAAATACAGACATTGTTCGGATTTAGCTTTTCTTATGGAATTTGTCTTGGCAAAGATTAACTTTCTTTTAGGGGAATTTTTATCCCAGCTAGAAAAACTTTATCTATGAGGCGCAGTTGTCTAATGCATTTCTATTTCGTATGGAAGCTCTGCATTCGCCATATTGAATGTACTTTATTTAATGCCCTTATTTTCAGTTTTACGGACCCGAGCATTATAGGCGTTTGACAATTTTTGCCCTCCGCTGTATTACCCATTTGGTAGGGTCGGTTTTAAGCAGGGCATTTTCTTTTGCCCTTAGCACGGTTCACTTCTTGAAATAGCCTGTGTCTGATGTGATAACCCGTGATTACAAACAAGGAATCAAAGAAATTATCATTTGCGATTTCGTTCATATCCTTAATTCGGGGACAGGACTACGATTAAATCATTTGGTTTACATATATGAGCTGTGGGGACAGGTTTTCAACTCAGTACGAGTAACTACTGCCGGGGGAAAAAAAAAAAGATGGTTTTTTCGTACGGGGTTTGTTATTAAGGGGGGGTAGGGGAACGGGTGCCCCCCCCCCCCCCCCCCCCCCCCCCCCCCCCCCCCCCCCCCCCCCCCCCCCCCCCCCCCCCGGATATTTTTTTTTATGAAGGAAATATTTAAAAAAAAACAACGAAAAAAAAAAACAGTTTAAAAAAAAAAAAATTTTGGGCGTTTTAAAAAAAAAGGTGAAAAAAAGCCTCCATGTGGCATTGTTTTTCCGGGGAAATTTTTTGGGCCAGGGCCACTAATTTTTTTCCAGGGGGGAAAAAATGATGGCTTTAATACGGTGGAAGGTTGTTTTTGTTTAAAATTTTCCCCTTTTTATTCGTTTAAAAATTTAAATTTTTTGCCGGGGTTTTTTTTTCTGTGTGGGGGGGGGGGGGGGGGGGA
This sequence comes from Uloborus plumipes, assembly GCA_038373865.1. Taxonomy (NCBI): domain Eukaryota; kingdom Metazoa; phylum Arthropoda; class Arachnida; order Araneae; family Uloboridae; genus Uloborus; species Uloborus plumipes. The sequence goes on along the minus strand of JAXGGA010009217.1, from coordinate 46,986 downwards.
CACAATTTAATAAAACACATTTTTTTAAACATAAAAAAAAAAACTGTTATTATATGCGAAAAATTTTCCAAAAAAAAAAACCAAACAAAAAAATTATTTTTTTTTTTTATTGTTTATTTGGGGGAATAATAAACAATTTCTTTTTGTCCCAGGGGGGGGAAACTTGCAAAAAATAGCTTAAACAAAATAAAAAAAAAAAACTATTAAAAATATTTGGGCTAAGGCCCCCTCTGTTTTTTTTTCAAAAATTTTCAATTGGGGGCATTGTATTTTTTGTTTTTGTTCATATAAACTTTTTGCATTTGGCCACCAAAAAAAAAAACAAAAAAAAGGGGTGGGGGGGGGGGGGAACGGTTTAAATAAAAAAAAGTTTTATAAAAAAAATTTTTATATTTTTTTGTAGGGTATTGGGTTTGCCCAAAAAAAAAATTTTGGGGGGAAACGTATTTAAATTAAGGTTTATATAACTAGGGGTCCGGAAAACATTTTTTAACTAATTGGCACCCCAAAAAAAAAAACACAATTAAAAAAATAAAAAAAAAAAAAAAAAAAAAAAAAATAAAAACAAAAAAAAAAAAAAAAAAAAAAAAAAATTTAAAATCAAAATATTTAAAAAAAAAATTATTCCTTACATTGGTACCAGGGGTTTAATTAAAAAAGGCCTTTTTTGGGGTTTTTTCTTTTTTTGGCAGGGGGGATGTTTTTTTTTTTCCCCATTCCACTTTTTGGGTAAAATTTATTTACGGCCTTGATATTGGTCTGAACGCACCTTTCCTTTTCAAAGGAGAAATCAATAAACAAAAATTAAAAAAATAAAACAAATAAAAAATGGGAAATTATTTTGGGGGGAAATAAAGGATTTAAAAATAAAAAACTGGGTGCCGTGGGGCTGTTGGAAAAAAAAGGAAATTTTCACCCCCCCACCCCAAAGGTTTTTTTTTTTTCTTTTTAAAATTCCCTCCAAATTTCAGGCTAAGTGGGGGGAGGAGGGGTGGGCATGTTTTTCCCAAAAATTTTTCAATCTGGTCCTTCTTTTCTTTTTTCCTTTTCCTCCCTTCCGTTTTTTTGTTTAGGTTTTCGTTTGGGGAGGTGGGGAAGGTACAGATGAATAAATTTAGGGGGGGGATAGGGCCTTTATCTTGATGGGGGGGTCCCCCCCCCCCCGAGGATTTTGTAAAAAAAAGGTGGTCAAACCCGTTTTTCTTGGGGATTTTTCTTCCCCCCCCAACCCCCAAAGGGGGGCCACGGGCTTATTTTCTTTTCCCAAAAAAATGGTTTTTTCACAATTTAGTTTTGGTATTCTTTTCTGAAAAAAAGAAAAAAAAAAAGCTTTTCCCCCGGGGGGGGGGGGGGGGGGGGGGGGGGGTGGGGGGGGGGGGTGGGGGGGGGGTGGGGACATAAAAATTTCCAGGGGCGGGAAAAAATGGGGGGGGGGGGGACCCCCCCAGTGGGGGAGGGATAAAAAAAAAACCCCTTTTTTTTTCTCACCCTGGGGGGGGGGGGGCACAAAAAAGGGAAAAAAAAAATCAAAAAAAATAAAACCCCATAAAAGCACTTTAAATTTTTTTTTTAAAAAAAGGCCTTCAGGGGGGGTAAGATAATTTTTATTATTATTAATTTTTATACTTTTTTTTAAACAAATGTATTTTTTGGGGGGGGGGTTTGGGACACATTATTTTTTTTTTTATATTCGCCGGGTGACACCCCCAAGGTTTAACCCCCCCACAAACAATCAAACGGGGTTTCCCTTTCCCCCAATTTATTTTTGGGCCCACCCCCCCCACCCCAAAATATTGTCTTTAACAAAAAATTTTTTTTTAAAAAATCAAATAAACTTTATTAAAAAAACGGTTTCTTTCGGTCAGGCCTTTAGCCAAAAAAAAAAGTTTTTAAAAATAAAAAATAAAAATTGCAAATGGAATTACAAAAGGGGAATAAAAAAAAAAATAAGGGGGCTCATAGGGGGGGGCGTTAAAGCAAAAAAAATTAAAATAATTATTATTTTTTTTTTTTTTTTTTAAGCTTTTTTTGGGCCAAAGTTCCCCCTGGGAAAATGTTTCAAAAAAATAACCCCCCCCCCCATACAAATAATTTTTTTTTGATTTATTTGGGGGCAAATAAATTACCCCATGTTTATTGGTTATGTATTAACATTTTGGGGGTTTTTCTAAAAAAAAAAAAAAAAAAAACCCAGGAAATAACAAAAAAAAACTAAAACCAAAACTCGGCCCCCATGAAAAATAACCGGGGGGGGGGGTGGAATTTTAATCCCCAAAAAACACCCAACGGTTTTTTAAAAGGGCACCCATTTTTTTATTTTTTTATACATTTTTTTATTTCCCTTTGGGAAAATTTAGCTTTATGCCAAAATTTTTTCGGGGAAAACAAACCAACTTTGCCCCCAAAAATTGGAGATTTTTCCTTTTAAAAAACGGCACAATTTTTAAAAAGTTTGTTTCTTTTTTTTTTCTTTTTTCCTTATTCAAAAAAACATAATTATTCCTTGGGGTTTCTATCTCTTAAAAAAAAAAAAAAAACGGGGAACGGGTGCTTTTTTTTTCCGGGGGGGGGGCCAGGGTTTTTTACAAGGTAATCGGATATGAGGGAACAAAAAAAAACTTGGGGGGGGTCCCCACAGGGGGCTCAAATTTTATAAGGTTTAAACCCAAAAAAAAAAAAAAAGTTTAAAAAATCGTTAAGGGGGCCTGGGTTATCTCGAAATTAAGGGGAATAGGGGGGGGGGGGGGACGGGTGGGGGGGAAAAAATAAAAATTCGCCAATGGGGGGGGGGGGGGGGGGGGACATATTTTCCTTTTGGGATTTGTTCCCTTTTTTTTCTAAAATAAAACTCACGGGGGTAAAATTTTTTTTCCAAAAAAAGTTCACCCCCCAGGGGGGGGGTGACCAAGGGGGCTATGTTTTTATTTCAAGGGGGGGGGGGGAAAAAAAGGTGGGGGGGAAAAAAAAACGGGTTTTTTGGCAAAGGCCCATAGGGAAAAATTGGGGGGTGGGGGCCTGCATTTTTTTTTTTTAAAAAAAAAATAAAAAACCGGGTGAAACTTTTTTTATTTTTTTCTTAAAAAACCAAAATGTACACTGGCGGAATAAGGGGGAAAAAAAAAAACAAAAAAAAAAAAAAAAAAAAAATTGGTCCCCACAAAAAAAGCTCGGGGATCGTAAAAAAAAAAATAAAATCAAAAAAAAACAAAAAAAATGATTAAAAACAGGTTCCAAATTAAAATAAAATAAAAAAAAAGGGGTTTAAAAAACCATTTATTTTTTTTTTTTTCATTATTTGGCGGGAATTGCAACGGAGGGGGGGGGGGGGGGGGGTGGCCTTTTTTTTCCCAAAAAAAATATAAAACGGAAAAAAAAAACAAAAATTGGGATTGGGGCATTTAAAAGGGTTGGGGGGGGGGAAACCCAAAATATAAAAAACTAAAAAACTTTTTTGGGCCCCTTCTTTAAAAGGATTTATTTTATTAGGGTTTTTTTTTTCTATTATTTTTTCTTTTTTGTAAAAATTGGGGATAAAAAACAAAAAAATTTCCCTAAAAAAAATAAACAGAAAAATAAAAAAAGATTTATTCTTGCCCAATTTTAAACAAAAATTTTCATAGAGGCGCGGGGGGGGGAAAAAAAAAATAAAACTTTTAAAAAAAAAATCGAACAAAAACAAAAATGGCTTTGTTTTAATTTAAAAAAAATTAATTTGTGGGCCACTTTTTTTTGGGCAGTTTTTTAATAGGGATTCATTAGTTTTAAAAACCAATAAGCCATTTTTAAAAATAAAAAAAAAAAATAACTTTAAAGGGGGAAATTTGCCGGGGGGGGGGGGGGAAGGGGGGGGGGGGCGGCCCAGGGGGAAACCCCCCCAACAAATTTGTGCTTTTTGGGGAACAAAAAAAAAATTTATTTTAAAAAAAAACTTTGCAAACATTTATTTTTTTAAAGGAGACGGGGGGGGGGTATGTTTGGGGAGGGTTTTATCGAAAAAAAACTCAAAACGGAAATATTATTACTGCCTTTATTTGCTTAAGGGTGAATAAAAAATCCCCTTTGGGGCTAAAAATACCCGTCTCTGGGAATAAAACCCAAATTAAATTTTTCTTAATTAAAAAAAAAAAAAAAAATAAAAAAGGGGGGCTATTCCTCCCCAAAAAAAAAATAGGGGACAAATTTTTATAATTTTTTAAAAAAGTTTTTTGGATTCTTTAAAAAAAAGGGGGGGGGGAAAAAATATAAAATATAAACAAGGCTCCCCCCAAACAAAGTTAACACTAAAAAAAAATGGGGTCATTTTATCTTTATTTTCCCCCCCCCAAAATTTATCTTGCTTTTCCCGGGTTAGGGGGAGGGGGGGGGGGGGGGGGGGGTGGGGAAAACCAAAAAGTTTTTTTATTTTTTTTCAGGGAATTGAAATTATTTTTCTTGTTGTAATAATAAAAATTTTTAAAAAAAAAAAAAAAATTCTTTGTTATTTTTTTTTTATCTACAGTTTTTTAGCGTTTCGCCAGGGAAAAACCAAAACCCTTGTTACCCACAAAATAAAAAACAATTTGTTTTTAACACTTTTGAAAAAAATTTTTTTTCCATTGGGTTTTTTTTTTATTTTATGTTAAATTTTGAATTTTATTTTTTTTTTTACTTATTTTTGGGTTATTTGTTTGTTTTTTTTTTTTTTTTTAAACAACTAATTTTTTTATTTTTAACAATATGGGGTGGGGGGGAACGGGCCAATTTTTTTTAAAAAAACAAAAAAAAAAATTTACTGGAGGGGGGATTTCTATAAAAAAGAAAAAGGGGTGGGACTCTTTTTTTTTTTTTTTTTTTTTTTTTTTTCTTTTATCGGAAAAAAAAAAGGTTTTTTTTGTTTTTTATTCCTCCCAAAACAAACCAAAAAAAGGACAAAAAAAACCAAAACTGTCCTTTGGAACCAGAACATTTTTTTTTTTAAGGGGGTTTCCGAAAAAACCCCCAAAATTTATTTTCCAAGGGGAAAAAAAAAAAAAAAAAAAAACCAGGCCAAAAAATGGGGGGGGGTGGGGGGGCAATGTAGGGGCTTCCCAAAATTAAAATTTTTAAATTTTTTTATCCGTAGGGAAATTTTGGCTTAAATTTACCCCAAACCAAAAGTGGGGTGGGGGGGGCGGGGGGGGGGGGTGGGACAAAAAAACCAAAAAATTATATTGTATTATTAACCATGGGGTTAAAAAAAAAAAAAAAAAAAAAAAAAAAAAAAAAACAAAAGTTTTTTTTATTTAAACTAACACCCCAAAAAAACCCCCGCCAAAAAGGGGAAGGGAAAAAAAGAAAAAAAAAAAAAAAAAAATGTTTTTTTTAAAATAATTATTTTTTTTTTGGGGGGGGGGGGAAAAAAACTCATTTGGTTTTTTTTTTCTTTTTTTTTTTTTTTAAAAAAAAAAAAAATTTTAAAACTTTCATTTAAAAAAAAGTATTTTTACTTTCGGGGGGGCCCTAGTGTTTTTAATTTTTCAAAAAAACGGGTTTTTTTTTTTTTTTTTTTGGGGTTCTCTTTTCCCCTTTTTTTTAAATAAAAAATAAAAAAATAAACTTAAAAAAAAGTTTTTTTATCTAAATAAAGGGGGGGGGGAAAAAGTATAAAAGGAAAGTCCATCTCTGGGTTTTTTTATTTTTAACCTTCTTTTTCAAATTAAATAAAACAAACACAACTTAAAATCACAAAACTTTTCCCAAAAAAATTCGGGAAAAAAAAAAAAAAAAAAAAATAAAAATTTTTCTTTTTTTTTTTAAATATTTTTTTTAATTGGGGGGCTTAAAACACAACAAAAAACCCCAAATATTTTTAAATTTTTAAAAAAGGTTTTTTTATGGGGATTCCTTTTTTTTTTTTCGGCAAATTCGGGGAGGGAAAAATTTTGTTTTATTTTTTTTTTAGGGTGGGGGGGGGGGAATAAAAAGTGTATTTTTTTTTCTGTTTCAAAAAAAAAAATAACAAGTTATTGATTTACTGGGGGGGGGGCTTTTAAAAAATTTTTTTATAAAATTATTTTTAAAATTAAAAAAAAGGGGGCTTTTTTTTTTATATGGTTTTTGTTATTTTTTTATTTTTTTTTGTCAAAAAACGTATACTATTTTTTTCTTCCAAAAAAAAGGGTGGGGTGGGGCACGGCTCCCAAGTTATTCCTTGGGGGGTTTGGGGGGGGGAATTTTTTTTTTTCTTTTTTCCACCCCCCCAAAAAAAAAGAAGGGGGAAAGGGGGCTAAATTTTTTTTTATTGGGAAAGTAGCTTTAAAAAAACAAAAAAATTTTTTTCAAAAATAGGGGGGGCGGAACGTTAAAATTTTTCCAAATCCAAAAAAACAAAGGGGAACTTTTGGGAACATTTTTTTTTTTTTTGCGACGTATTCTTTTTTTTACGGGGGAAAATTCTTTATTGGGAAAAAACTTTAGGGGTTTTTTATTAACTTTTAAATTACCCTATTGGGGAACAAAAAAAAAAAGGAATAAAAACAACATTAAAAAAAAAAAAAAAAAAAAAAAAAAAAAAAAAAAAATTTTTAAAATAAACAAAAAATAAAAAAAAAAAAAACAAAAAAAAAAGTAAGCAAAGGGGGGGGGGGGGGGGGGACAAAAAAAAAAAAAAAAACATATTGGGGGGCCGGGGGAAGAATTAGGGGGGAAAAAAAGGGGGGTAAAAACGTTTCCGGGGTTTTTATTTTTTCCACCTTTTTTTCTTTTTTTATGGCGGGCCAAATTAAAACACTTTTTTTTATTTCGTTTAATTTTTTTTAAAATATTTTATATGTCTTTTTCCCAAAAATAAAAAAAAAACAACTATTAAAAAAGGGCTCAAATTTTAAAAAACAAAAAAAAAAAAAAAAAAAAACAAACACCATTTCCCCCTTTTGGGGGAAAAAAAAAAAAAGGGCGCTTATGGTGTGGTAAAAAGGGGGGGAAATTTTTTTGGGGCTGTTTTATTTAAATGAGATGGTAAACGGGAAAAAAAACCAAAATTTTTGTGTTAAGTGGAAAAAATATTTTTTTGAAGGTTTTAACATCTTGGGAAAAAAAAAAAAAAAAAAAAACAAAACCGGGGGACAAAAGGAAAATTTTTTTTTTTTTAAAAAAAAGGTCAAAATTTTGGTATTTTTAGAAAACTGGGAAAAAAAAAGGGGGGGGGGGAGGGGGGCTTTTTTTTTTTTATTCCGGTAGGGGAAATTTTTATTATTATTTAATAATTTAAATTCTATAATTAATTATTTTTTACTAAAAAATATTTTATTATAAATTTTCAATATTTTAATTATTATATTTTTTTTTTATAAATTAATTTAATTATTTTTTCTTAAATTTAATTTTTTTATTCAATTATATATAATTTTAAAAAAAAACACAAAAAAATAACAAATTAAGGGGGCCTTTGGGGGGGGGGAGGGAACAAACAAAAACTTGGGGGGGGTTAAGGGGGGGGGATTTTCTTAAAACATAAAAAATAAAAAACAAAATTTAATTTTTGTTGTTTTTTAAAAAAGGAAATTTTTATAAAACTTAGGGTTTGTTTTTTTAAGGGGGGGGGGGCCTTTAAAAAAAAGGGGGGGGGGGGGGGGGGTGGGCATTATTTTCCCCAACATTTTTTTTTTCCTTAAAAAAAAAAAAAATTTAATTTTTTCCTAATTTTTTTTATTATTTTTAAATTCTTTAAAAACCCCTTAAATTGTTTTTTTTTTTTTTTTTTTTAAAAATTTTAAAAAAAAAAAAAAAAAAAAAAAAAAAAATTTATAAAAGGTGGGTTTTTTATTTAAATTGGGGGGGGGACCTATCTTTTGGCCCAACCCCCCAATTGTAAAACCAAAAAAAAAAAACAATAAATTAAAAAGGGGGGGAGCACCCCAAATCATTTTCCCCCCGGGGGGGGGGGGCGACACTTAACTAAATAAAAACCAGTTATCTGCCAAAGTCAAAAAAAATGGACATAGGTGGACAAAATTTTACTGCTATTGTGTTTGACTTTTTTTTTCATATACTGTTTTCCTCAACGCGGCATGCTCTATTCATAAGGTTAAAAATACTGTTTGCCGCTCATTAAGGGTCATTTGGCTTTTCAAAAACTAGCGTAGGTGAAATTGAAGCACATGCCATTGATTCAATATTTTGTTTAAGAATGACCAAAAACATTTCTCTGCCCACATTACAAATTTAAAGTGTGTCACGCCCATTACCTAGGAAATAGCAAAATATTTTTTGGCCCTGGAAAAGTATTCATGTTCAAAAAAACCCTTTACAACCATTTCATTTGAGGAAAATTATATAATAACCTAATTTTTCCAAGGGAAATTTTTACACCAAAACACGCAACCTAGTGATTCTAGTTATAAATCGCCTTGTGGCAAAATAAGCCCACCTAAAAATTGGCAAAAACAGGTTTAAAAAACATTTTATTTTCCCAGTGATTTCGTGAACCGGAGATTGGCAATTACGCCAGGATGTCGACAATTTAACATTCAAAAAAAATTCGGGGACCGTTTATTTTGGAATTTACTAATCAAAACATTTAAAACATGGGGGCACAACATAACTTGGGGAATAAATTCATTCTCCTCGAGAACCACCCCTCAACTGCGGCGATCATTACATCACGGATGGGTTTTCAAGCAAAACGGGTTAGAACGGGGACAAAGTAGGGTCGTTTGAGTTGTTTGATTCCAAGTATTAATAGCCACCCGTGTGGCTGTTAGTGCGGACAAATAAGTCTATTGCTTGATTTACTAAACTTTAGGAGATATATGCCAGGTTGGTTTATATTTTTACAACTGGAATAATATAAAAGAATTATTCCATTTTCGCCAAAGATAATAAAAAGGGTTCAACATGAGAAGGGAAAAAACAAAAATGTTAAATCCTTAAAAAACAGTAAGGAAAAAAGCAGGTACTAAACGGAAATTTTCAAAATGAAATTGATTGTTCGAGTTATTTTTCAGTTTTGTGCCGAAAAATTCTAAATATTCTGGCTAGTTTTTTATTCAAGTACTACCATGATAAAAGGTTTTTTTTTTTACCCATATGGCTTTTTTACCCCAAGAAGTGCGGTGCTGTACACTTCAATCTCCAATACAATTCTATTTACCCTACAAAATACAAAATAACATTTTGATATGCTGTACCTATTTTATTCGTTTTCCCACCTTTGGTTTTTTGGGTATTTTTTTTATTAACGGCCCCCCCCGACCACGGGGGTTTTTTATTTTTTTTTAAAAAAAGGGTAGTGCGGGAATTTATTGGGCAAATTTTTTTTTTTTTATTTTACAAAAATAAAGGCCCCAGGGGGCAGTGGGGGGGGGGTGTGGGGTGGGGGAGAACCCCCAATTTTTCTTTTTTTTTTAAAATTATTCTGTTTATTTGGGGGGGTTTTATTTATTTTTGGTTTATTTTTTTTTTTATCCGGGGGGGGTGATATTTATTCTTTACCCCCCACCCGGCGGAATTTTTTTTGTCGTTTTTTGTTATCTTTTTTTATTTATCCCCCCCAACCATTTTATTCTTTTACCCCCCGGTTTTTTTTTTTTGTTCGCGGCCCAAAAAAAAAAAAAACAAATGGGGGTGTTTTAATACAAAAGCTGGGTATTTTTTTCAGTTTTTTTGGGGAAATTCTCCCCAAAAATTCCCCCCTGGGGGGATTTAAAAAAAAAAAAAAACCCAAGGGGGGAAAGGGGTTTTTTTTTCTTGGTCAAAGGGAAACATATATCAAAACAACTTTAAAACGGGGGGGGGGGGGGGGGATAAACAAGGGCCTTTTTTTTTACCTTTTTTTTTTTTTTTTTTTTTTTACCACGGTACCCCATTTTCTTTTTTCGGGGGGATCCACTTTTTTTTTTCCCGGGGGGGGGCAAAAATTTTTCGTTTGGGGTTTTAGGGCATTTCTTTCTTCTTTTGGGGGGGGGGAAATTTCAAAAATAATTTCCCTTCCCTTTTGTCTTGGGGAATTATTCCTTGGAAAAAAAACCAAAAACTAAAAAAAAAAAAATGCATATCTAAATAAATTTAAATATTTTTGTTTTTCAAGAAAAAAAAAATAACAATATTTTTCCATTTTTAATAGCATTACTTTTTTTAAAAAAAAAAGGGGCTGCGGGGGGGGGATTTTTTTTATTTGGAAAAATAAAATAAAGGCGCGCCCCCCCAAAAAATTTATAAAAAAAAAATTTTTGTATTATTATTTTTTTACACCCCCCCCCTTCATCCCCAATTTTCCCCCCCAGGGAATTTTTTTATCTTTTTTATAAAAAAAAAAAAATATTTCGGGGGGGAAACCCACGTAAAAAAAAAAAAAAGTTTTTAAAAAAAAAAAAAATTTAAAAAAAACGTCAGTGGGAGTTTTTTTTCCACAAAATTAAAAAAAGTTTTTTTTTAGGTTTTTCGGCACCCCAAACCTTTTTTTTTTATTAATAAAAAAAAAGGGAAAATGAAAAAATGGTAAAATACACTGGGTTTTTTTATAAGTTCCTTTTTCCGTTAAAGGGGGGGGAATAAAAAAAATTTTGATGTCCACTCCAATTCTTTCGGTTTTTATTTTCAAAAAAAAACAAAGGAGAAAAAAAAAAAAAAATAAAAAAAAATAAAAATTTTACAATACTATAAAAAAATTAAAAAAAATAAAAATTTAAAAAAAATTAAAGTAACAATAAAAAAGGGGGGGGGTAAAAAACTTTTTTTTCAAAAAAATTAAAAATATCAAAAATAAAATACACCATTTTTTTTATTTTTTATTTCCTTAAAAAAAATGGGAAAGGGGGGGGGGAAAAAGGACAAAACTAAAAAACATAACTTGGTTATTTCGTTTAAAAAAAATTAAAAAAACACAAATTGTTTCATTCTTTTTTTGGGGGATAATTTTCTTTTCACTTTTGTTTTTCTAGTTATAAAAAAATTCCCGCTAGGGGGGCGGGGGGGGGGAGGGGGTTAAAAAATTATAAAAAAAAATAAAAAAAATTTAAAAAAAGGGGGGGGGTGAAAGAAAAAAAATATAATAAAAATTGTGGGCCACCTTTTCTTAATCGTGGGAAAATTCTGGGGGAAAAAAAAAAAAAAAAAAAAAATTTTTTCGGTTTAAAAAAACCAAAAAAAAAAAAAAAAAAATCGGTATTTTCTTTACTTTTTTTTTGGGGGGGGGGGATAAAAAGGGGGGAAAAAAAAAATTCTTTTTTTTAAAATATTTAAAAAATTTAAAAATTTTTAAAAAATTTAAAAAATAAAAAAAAAAAAAAAAAAAAAAAACAAAACAAAAAAAAAACCAAAAAAAAAAATAATTATAAAAAATGTTAAAAAATTTTAAAAAAAAAACACCAAAAAAAAAAATAAAAAATACGTTCTGGGGGGCTAAAAAAGGGTTTCCAAAAGGTGGTCCACTTTCTTTTTTATTTTTTTTCTTTTCCTGTTAGGGGGGGAGGGGGGGCCGTTGCCCCCCCCAATTGCTTTCCCGGGGTGCCCCCATTGATCATTTTTTGGGGGGGCGGGGGCGGCGGGGAGTTCTTCGGGGGAACTTTTCCAAGGGGGGGGCAAGTTTTATTCCTCCCACAGTGGGGGCGGGGAAAAGGGATTTAAATTTCAGGGGACAAAGTGTTTTACCTTTTTTTAAACCCAAAATAACAATTCTTGTAATTTTTTAAATCCCCCAAAACAAAAAAAAAAAAACCCCCATTTTTTTTTCTTTTTCTTATTATTACCCAAAAAAAAAATTTCAGTTTTGGAAGGGGGGGGGGAAAAAAAATTTTTTTTTTTTTTCCGGGGGCACTTTTTTAAAATTAGGTTTCCAAGGGGGGGGGGGGGGGGACAAATTTTTTTTCCCCATAAAAAAAAAAAAAAAACATTTTCCAAATTTTTTTAAAAAAATATAATTTTTATTTTTTTCCCTATGTTTTGCCGTTAGGGGCGTCGAGGGCCCCGGGGGGGGCCCCTTTTTTTTTTTCCCCCGTTTATTTTTGGGTTTTTAAAAATAAAAAAAACGGTTTTTTTTTTTTTTCCAAAATTTCCCAATTTTTGAAAAAAACACGGTGGGAAACTATTTGTTGGGGTTTTTCTTCAAAATTTGAAATAAAAAAGGTTAGGGGGGTAAAAAATTTATACGGGGAAAAATGGGTAGGGGTCCCACCTCCATTTTTTTTATAAGACCCGAAAAGGATTTTTTATCCTTTGTTTTCTTTTTCCCCGGGGGAATAAAAAAAAAAACCCCCCCTTTTCTTTCCTTTTCTCTTTTTTTTTTCCTTTTTTTTTTCCTTTTTTTCCCATTCCTTTTCCCCGGTTATCGTATTCATTGGGGGATGTTATGGATTCGTTGGTTTTGGAAGGGGGAAAAAAGGGGGGGGAAAAAGGATTGTTTTTCGGGTGGGGGTGGGAAAAGGGAAAAATTTTTTCTTTGGGAAAAGGGAAGGGGGCGGGGCGGCTTTTCCATTTAATTTTTTCTATCTTTTTCCTTTAATAAATTTTTTTTTTCCCCCACTTTTTTTTTTTTTCCAAAATTTTTGGGGGGGGGGGGTAAATAAATAACCCCCAAAAAGGGGGGGGTAAAAAAAAAAAAAAAAAAAATGTTTTTTTTTTTAAACAAAAAACCCATTGGCGAAAAAAGCCCGCCCTTTTACCGGGGGGGGGGGGAAGGGGGGGGGGTGTGGGGGGGGGGGGGGGGAAAATTAAAATTTTTTTAAAAAAATTTTTATTTTTAGGGTTATATTGGGTTGATTTTTTCTTGGAAAAACCTTAAAAAAAAAAGGGGGGGGGGGCGGGGGGGGGGATTTTTTTCCCCTTTTCAAAAAAAATAATATAAAACTACAAAACAAACTTTTTGGTTTAAAAAAAGGGAAAAAAAAAAAAAATAGGGGGGTTTTTTTTTGAAATCTTACAAATTAAATTAAATTTTTGGTTACTTTGGTTTTAAAACAAAAAAAAAAAAAGGGCTTTTTTTTTCTTTTTTTTTATCTTTGGGGGGGGGGGAAAAAAGTTTTATAAAAATTTCTTTTCTGTTTTTTTATTTTTTTTTGGGGGAGGGGGGAACTCTGAATTTTTTTTTCCCCCGGATCCTCCCCCGGGGGGGGGGGGGGGGGGGGGGGGGGGGGTGGGGGAAACCTTTTTCCCGCCCAAAACAAAAAACCCCCATTGGGGGCGGGGGGGGAAATTGGGGGGGGGCCCCCCAGGGCCCCCTTCCCAGGAAAATAAAAAAAAAAAATTTGGGTGGACTGTGGAAAAAAACTTTTTAAAAAGCCAGGGACGGGGGGATTTTTTTTTTTTTGTTTTTTTATTATTAAATATTTTTTAAAATCTATGGGTTTTTCTTTTTTTTTTTTGGGGGGGGGGTTTTATACTTTTTTATTTATTTTTTTAATTATATTTTTTTTTTTTTCTTTTTAATCTTTTTTTGCAAAAAAAAGGGGGGGACGGGGATTTTTTTTTTTTATTTTTTTTTTTTTTGTTTACAAAAAAACAAATAAAACCACAAAACAATTTTTTTTTTTTTTTTTTTTTTCCCAAATATTCCAAACGGGGGAAAGAAAGGGGGGGGGCATTTTTTTTTATTTTTTTTCCTCCCTTATTCTGTTTATTATTTTTTTAATACCCCCCAACTTGGGGCAGGGGGGGCGGGGGGGGGGGGATTTTTTTTAAAAACAAAAACACAAAAAAAAATTTTGGGGGGGGAAATCAAAAAACAGTAAAACCCATTTTTATTTTTTGTTTATTTTTTTTACCGGGGGGGGGGAAAAAAACCAAAAGGGGTTTTTTTTTTTTTGCCCTTTTTTTTCTTTTTTTTGATTAAAAAAAAAATGTTGGATTTTTTTGGGGGGGGGGGGGGAAAGGTTTTTCTTTTTTTCGGTTTTTTTTTTCCCCTTTTTTTATTTTTTTATTTTTTTTAAATTTTTTAATTATTTTTATTTTTCGTTTTTTTTTTTTCTTTTTTTTGGGGGAAAAACACGATTTATGTTTGGAAAAAATTTTTTTTTTTTTTTACTTAACCGGGGGAAGGGGGAGGGAACTATAACAAAAACAATAACAAAAAAAAACCAGGTTTTTTTAACCCATTTTCCCTTTTTGTACAAAAAAAAAAAAAGGGTGGCGGGGGGGGGACTCAAAAAAAAAAAAAAAAACTTTTTATTGGGGGTGGACCTCGGTTTTTTATTTTTATACTTTTTTTTTTTATACGGGGTGTTATTCCTTTTTATTTTTTTTTTTTTTAAAAAAAATTATTTTTTTTCTGGATGGGGGGGGACGGAAGGGGGGGGTTTTACTCTTTAATTTTTTTTGGGGCCTTTTTTTTGTTTCAAGGGGGGGGGGGAAAAATTAATTCAAAGGAGGGGGGGGGCCTTTTTTAAAGGGTTGGGCTTATTTATTTTTTTGAAAAAAAAAAAAAAAAGGGGAATTTTTTTTATATGGTTTTTGGGGGGGGTGGGGTGGTGAACCCCAATTTTTCTCTAAAACAATTTTTTTTTTTATTAGGGTTTTTTTCTCCCAAAGGATTATCCCCCAACAAAAAGGAGGGGGCGGGGGGGGGGGGGGGAAAAATTTATTTTGGCCCCCGGGAAATTTCAAAAGATTTATTTTATTTGGCGGGGGGGGCTTAACCTCCAAAAAAAATGACGGGATTTGGGGGTTTCAGATGTTTACGGGGGGGGGGGGGAAAAAGGTTTTTAGGGGGGGGGGGGGGCTTATAGGTTTATTAGGTTCCTTGGGGAGGGTGGGGGGGGGGGGAACAACGGGACACAAAATAAAACCTTCTATTTGGGTTTAAAATTTTCCCCCCCCCCCCCAGGGGGATTTTTATTGGGGAATCCCCAAAATGGAAACAACATAAAAACCCAAGGGGCACTATTTGGTAGTTTAAAACACAAAAACCTGGGGGTTTTGGGGGGGTGGGGGCCCCACCGGGGGGGGGGTTATTTTAGGGTTCAACGATGGAAAAACGGGGGGGGGGAAAAAAAAAATTCCCGCGGGGGAATTTTTAAATTTCCCGGGGGAAAAAAAAAAAAAAAAAAACAACCCCATTTTTTTTTTTTTTAACAATTATTTTTTTAAAAAAAAAAGGGGGGCCACAAAAAAAAAGTGGTGTAAAGGATTTTTTAACAAAAAATCAAAAACAAAAAAAAAATGGTTTCTTTTTTTTTTTTGGATGTTTTGCTTATAAAAAAAAAATACAAAATTTTTTTAGGCACAATGTTTTTCCACACTTAATAAAAAAAACGTGGTGTTGGCCGGTAAAAAACCCCAAAACAAATCGTTTGAGGTGGTGGGGGGGGAGGGGGGGACGACTTTTTTTTTTAAAATGTTTTTAAACAAAAAAGCATTATTTAAAAAAAAAAAAAATTTTTTATAAATTTTTTGGGTTTATAATTTTTTGGGGAGGGTTTAAAATAAAAAAATTAAACAAATTCATTTGTATTATGGGGAATTTATGTGGGGAAAAGGGTAAACAAAAAATAACCCCCGGGCACTCTTTTTGGGGGGTAAAAAAATAAAAAAAAAAAAACCTTTATGGGGGTTTATAAAAAAAAAAAAATAAAACAAGGGGGGGCCCAAAGGATTTAATAAAATTTTTTTTTTTTTATTTTTTTTTTCCCCCCCCCAAAAACAACCCCCAAAAAAACCAATAATAAAAAAAACAACAAATATGGAAAAAAATAAAAAAAAAAAAAAAAAAAATAAAAATTTAAAAAACATTCAAACTCGAAAAAAACAATTTCCCCCCCCCCCAAAAAAAAAAATGTTTTTTCTTTTTTTTCCAAAATTTTGGGGGGGGAAAAAAAATTTTTCGTTTAGTTTTAACCCTGGCTTTATCTTTAAACTTTGGTGTTTTTTACAAAAGATTTTTAAAAAAACAATTTTTTTTTATAGGTTTTTTGTTTTTTCCTTTTCTTTCTTGGTTTCATTGAAAAACCCTTTTTTTCGATTTCTTTTCTTTTTTTTCCGGATAAAAAAAAAATGGATGAAATTTTTATTTTTTCTCTCTTTTTTTTTATAAATTTTTTATTTTTACTTTTCAGGGGGTTTGGTAAACAAAAAAACAATTTAAATTTAAAATAAAAGAAAAAACAAACCAACCCTGGCACCAATACAAAAAACTTCTTAGGGGGGGGTTTTTTTTAGGGTTCTAAAAAAACAAAAAAAATTTCAAGGGCCCCCAAACACCCCCCGGGTTTATGGCTAAAACTGTTTATTTTTTTTTACTTGGGGGGGGGAAAAAAAATCAAAACATAAAAACTTCCCCCCCCCACCCAAAAAAAACAAACGGGGGGGTGGGTGGGGGGGGGGGGGGGGGGGAAAACAACTTTTTAACTTTTGTTACCGGTTTTATTTTTTGTTTTTTTTTACCGGGGGTTTTTTCTTTTTTGAAAACAAAAACCCAATTTTTTCCTTGGGGGGGGGGGCAAGTTAAATTAAAAAAACATTTTTTCCCGGTGGGGGCCGGCCCAAAGGGGGTTTTTTTTTGGGGGGTTTGGAGTACTTTTTTTTTATTTCTTTTTTCAAAGGAATGGGGGGAATTTTTTTTACCCAAAAAAGGTTTTTATTTTGGTTGTCCCCAATTTAGTTTTTGTTTAATTGTTTTTTTTAGGGGGGGTAAAAAATTTATTTTTGTTTGTTATTTTTTTTTTTTTCTCAATTAAAAACCAAACCGGGGGTCCCCCGGGGGGTGGAAAAAAATTTTTTTGGGAAATGTTTTTTAAAAAAAAAAACAAAAAATCTGGGGGGGGGGGGGTTTCGGCTCTGTTTGGGGGGGGCGGCGTTTTAAATTTTTGGCCAATTCCCCCTTTTCACGGTTTTTTTTCCCCACCAAAAAAAAAATTCCCACCTTGGGGGGGGGGGGGGAAACTGTTTTGGCATTCTTTTTATGGTTGCCTTTTTAAAAAATTATCTTTTTGGGGGGACCCCCACCAAAAAAAACAAGGGGGGCGATTTTTTAACCCTTAAGGTGTTGGGGGGGCGGGGGGGGGGGGGTGGGGGGAAACTTTTTTTACCCCAAGGGTTTATACCTTGGGGGGGTGGGGCGTATTGGTGTTGGGTTTTAATTTTTTTCCTTGGGGGGGGGGGGGAAAAAAATTATAAAGTGTTAATTTTTATTTTACATTTTCAAAAATTTTTTTATCTTTCCTTAAGGAAAATTTGGGTTTATTGAAAAAAAACAAGTGGGGGGGGGTTTTTTTTTGAAAAAAATACAAATTCTAAAATAATTAAAAAAAACCTTTTTTATTTTTTTTTTTTTCCAAAGGGGGGGGGACAAAAAAAAAAAAAATATAAAAAATGTTATTTTGTTTTGGGGGCTTAATGTTTTTTTTTTTTTTTATTTTTTATCTTAAAAAGGGTATATATTAGAATCTTTTGGGGGGGGTGGCCGTTTGGGGGGGTTGGTGGTGCGGGGGGGGGGAGGGGGGAAAAACATTCATATTTAAACAGAAATTGGGGGGGGGAATCATTTTGGGGTGGGGGGGGGGTCCATCTTGTTCGGCCCCTTAAATTTTTTTGCCCCAATAAAATTTTTTTTTTTTTTCCTTTTTTCCCGGCTTTACGTGGGGGAAAAAAGGGCCCAAAAAAAAAAATGGGGGGGGGGGGGGGTGAAAATAACCCCCCCTTTTAAATTGGAGGCGGGGGGGGGAAAGGGGGCCAAAAAAAAAACAAAAAGAAAAAAAAATAAAACCCGGTTTTTTAAAAAAATTTTAAAAAACCTTATGTGAAAAAAATTTAAAAGCCTTTTTTTTGTTTTTTCGCGTTTGGAAAGGGGTAAAAAAAAAAAAAAAAAACCAAAAAAAGAACATGGAAAAAAAAAAAAAAAAAAAAAATAAAAAATGGCATACATAACAATAAAAAAAAAACAACAACCACAACAAAAAGGGCCACCCCGGTAAAAATTTTTTTTTTGGGGTCCAACTTTTAATGTTCAAATTTTTTTTTTTTTTACTTTTTGGGCAAAGGGGGGGAATTAAAAAAAACCTGGTTATTTTAATTAGGGGTTAAAAAAAGGGTTTTCTGAATGGACATTTTTTGCTTTTAATTATTGTTAAAAAAAAACCCAATTTGGGGGTGGCCAATGGGAATGTTCAAAAAACAATTATTTAAAAACCCCCCACTTTTAAAATTTTTTACACAAAATTTAAAAAAAAAAATAAAATTTTTTAAAAATATGGGGTTTTAAAAAATTTTAAAAAAATCAAATTTTAAAAAAATTGGGGGAAAAAAATTATTTTTTTTAAAAGTTTAAAAAAAAAAAAAAAAATAAAGTCTTTGAATTTTGGCCCCCCCCCATTAAAAAAAAAAAAGGTGCTGGGGGGGTGACCCCCAAAAAATAAAAAACTTTTAGGGTTAGATTTCCTTAATAAAAAAAAAAAAAAAAAATTAAAAAAAATTTATTAAAGGGGGGACTTTCTCAATAAAAAACTAAGTGTTTTTTTCAAGGGCTAGTTGTGGATTTTTTAAATTAATAAATACGTATTATTTTTATATATCTAATAAATTTAACTTTAAAAATAATTTAAATTCCTTTACGGGGGGGAAAAAAAAAGGGGGGGGTGGGGCTTCCCTTTCAGTTTTCTTTTTTAAAAAAAAACCAAAATTTGGGGGGGGACTTTTAAAAAAAAATCTCCTTCGTTTTTTTTTTTTTTTATTTATTTTTTTTTTTTCCAAATTTTTGTTTTTTTTTTTTGTAACTTTTCAAATAAAATTTTTTTTCCCAACTTAAAAAAACAAAAATTTTTTTTTTTTCGTTTTTACCCCCCTTGCAATAAAAAAAAAAAACAAAAAAAAAACCCCCAAGCATATTTTACCTTTACCACACCCAGCTTCCAGGGATTGGGTTTTTTTTAAATTAGGGGGAAAAAGGCTACGTTTTTTTTTTGACAAAAAAAAAAAATACGGAAAAAATTTTAAAAAAAAATAAAAAAAGGGGAAAAAAAAAAAAAAAAAAAATAAAAAAAGGTATTTTTTTGCCGTCCAGTAAAAAAAAAAAAAGGGGGGGAAAAAAAAAAAAAAAAGGGGGAAAAAAAAAAAATCGGGACACAACTTTTTCCCCTTTTTTCCCCCACATATTATTCTTCCGGGGGTAGGGGGGCAATATTATTTTTCTTGCTGTTACATAATCCTTTTTTTTTTACTTTTTTTTTTTTTATTTGGGTTTTTAAATTTTCTTTTTTTTCAAGGGGGTTTAATTTTTTGTAAAGTTAAAAAAAAAAAAAAACCTAAAATTTCTTTTATCCTAAAATTTTTTTCTGTGTTTTAAAGGCGGGGGAAAAAAACTTCCGCCAAAAAAAAAAAAAAAAATAAATTCCAATAAGTTTCCTTTTTGGGATTGAAAACAAAAATTACGGTCTTTGTGGGGAAATAAAAAAAAATTTTAGCCCCAAAACCTTTTCCAAAAAGAAAAAAATAAAACACAAATTTTACTTTTCTTTCTTGTTTGGAAGGGGGGAAAAAAAAAAAGAATTCCCCCAAAAAAAACCCCAAAAAAAGGGAAAATATTTATTTATTTTACTTGCGTCTTAGGAGGGAAAAAAAACAAAAAAAAACAAAAAAAAAAAAAATTTATTATTCAGGGGGGAAAAAACAAAAAAAAAAAATATTAGTATTTTTTTATAGTTTTGGGGAAAAAAATAATACACATTAAATAAAAACAAAAAAAAAAAAAACAAAAGGGGGGGGGTGGGCCCTTTTTTTGTAATTTTTTATATTTTTTATTTTAATTAATCCCCACCCCCAAAAAAGAAATTAAACTTTTGAAAAACTTAAAATATTTTCTTAATATTTGACCCCATTGCGCAAAAAAAAAAAAAATGGGGATAAAAAATAAAATATTTTATTTGTTTTTTTTTTAAAGGGGGAGGCAACAAAAAACAAAAAAAAAAAAAATTAAATATAAAAAAAGGGATTTTTTTTTTTTTTTTTTCCAATTGGGGAAACATGGGTTTAAAGTATATGTTGAAAAAAAAATAGGGGAGGGGTTATTTTATGTTGTAATTTAACGGGGAGGGTATGCATTTTTCTTTTTTTAACAAAACTTTCCTAAATAAAGGGGGGAAATAAAAAATTTTAATGGGTTTATTTTTAAAAAAAAAAAACAGGGGAAAAAAAAAAACCCAAAAAAAAAAAAAAAACAAAAACTTAGGGGGGGATTTTTTTTTTTCAACCAGGGTTGGGGGGGGGGGCGGGTTTTTTAAAATAACCTTTTTTTTTTAAAAATCAAAAATGAGGGGTTTTTTTTAAAAACTTTTTAAAAAAAAAAAAAAAAAAACACCAAAAAACTAATGAGTCAAAAAAAAAAAATTTATTAAAAAAAAAAAAACCTATTTTTTTTTTGTTTTTCTTCCCTATTGTGGGGACCGGGTGTTTTTTAATTTAAAAAACTTTTTTTATATTTTTTTTTTTAAAAAAAACCATGTTAGTTTTTACATTTTGGTAAAGTCGGGGGCTGGGCCCCTCCCCCGTGGGTTATTTAGTTTAGTCAGGGGGGGGGGTTTTTTTTTTCTGACGGGAAAAAAAAATATTTTGATTGGGAAGCTTTTTTTTTTTTAAACCCAAAAAGTTTTTTTTTTTCCCCAAAATTTTTTTTTTTTTGCTTGTTTTTTCTGGTGGAAAAAAATATTTTTGGGGGGGGTTTTTTTTTACGGGAACTTAAAAAAAAAAAATTTTTTTCGAGGTCCAAGGGGGGGAAAAAACCCCCAAGTTAGTTTTTATTTTTCGTTGGGGTTTTGGGAAAAAAAACCCCTTTTTTTCGGGGGGGATAAAAAAAAAAGGACAAAAAAAAAAAAAAAAAAAAAATAAAAAAAGGGGGGGGGAGGGTCTCTCTTTTTGGGGGGGGGGGGGGATTCCACTACCAATCATTTTTTTTTTTTATTATTTATATTTGGGGGCGGGTTTTCCATTTATCAATAAACAAAAAAACAAATGGGGGGGGGTGGAGTACAACAAAAAAAAAAATAAAGTTTAAAAAAAAATTCAAATTAAAAAAAAAAAAAAAAATATAACAAAAAAAAAACAAAACCAAAAAAAAAAAAACCATGTTTTTGGGAATTTTTTTTTTTTTTTTCCAAAAAAAAAAAAGGTTGTAATTTTTGTTTTACAAATTGTTATAAACAGGGTTTTCGAAAAAAAAAAAAAAAACGCTTTTTTAAACTGTTATTTATAAATATTATTTTTTACACAGAAAAAAATTTTTTTTCATGCCAAAAAAAAACAAAAACTTTATGGTACTTTTTTTTTTTAAAAAACCGGAAAAAAGTGGGGCCAGAAAATTTTGGGAAATAAAAGGGGGGATTTTTTGTTGCATTTTTACTTGGTTTATTTTTTTGGGAAAGCTTGTTGTATTTTATTTCTAATTTTTTAAATAAAAAGGGGAAAATCACCTTTTTTTAAAATAAAAAGGGAAAAAGAAATAAAATTCCTTTGGGGAAGGAAATTTAACAAGGCTTTTTTATTTTTATTAGGGGCAATTTATGGTCAGGGGGGGGGGGGGAACGGTTTTACGGGCAAAAGGGGGGGTGGTAAAAAATTCCCAAATAAAATCATATTTTTTTAAAAACATAAAAAAATTTTCTTTGATCGAAAAAAAAACTTCTTCAAAAACCCCTATCTTTCTTTTAAAAAAAATAAAAAAAAAACTTTTTTCCCCCCAAAAGGGTTAATAATTTATGTATTTTCAAAGGGGGCTCCAAATTTGGGGGGGGGGTTTCTGGGGTTTAGGTTTTCGCATTTTTTTTCCTCGGTGGGTTTTTTTTTAACAAAAATTGGGGCATTTTTTGTTAAAAAAAACAAAAAGATCACCCTTTTCAAAAACTGCTAGTTGCATTTTTTTTTAATTTTAAAAAAAAAAAATAAAAATTTTATAACATCCCAAAAACAGGGGGCATTATGTTCGGATTTTAGTTTTTTCTTTTATTTTGGGGGGGGGAAATAATCATGTCAAATTTGGGGGCCCAGGGGAAAGTTAACACAAAAACTTCTTTGTTTTTTTTTTAAAAAAAGGGGGGGGGGTTTTTAATTTCCAGTAGAAAAAAATAAAAAAAAAAAAATTAATAAAATAAAAAAAACCTTAAAAAAATATAAGGGGGGGGAGCAGTTGGGGGGAGGGGGTTTTTTTTTTTTTTTTTATAAAAAATTTGGCATCCAATAATTTTTTTTTCGGTTTTGGAGGGGAAAAAGCTTTTTTCTGTGCATTTTTTTTATCCGCATGTTTTTTTAATTGGGGGGGGAATTTTTTGTGTTTTGTTTTTTTTAAAAAACAACCCCTTTATAATTTTTAATGAAAACCCCCTTTATCCAGGTTTTTTTTTAATTTTTTTTAACCCGGGTGGTACGGGGGGAGGCATTTTTAGGGCCCGTTGTTTTTGGGGGGAGGGGGGGGGGAGAAACCCAAAAATGTTTTTTTATTTTTTTTTTTCCCTTAACCCCCGCAAAAGGTTTTTTTAACATTTTGTTAAGGTCGGGTTTCTTTTTTTTATAAAAGGGGCCAGGGGCAATCGATTTTCATTTCTGTGGCGCCTGGCACGTTCAAAACTTCTTTTGGGGGGAAATTTAAGGCCTGGTTTCTTGGGATGGGGATTTACCCCGGTGGGGATTAAAAAAAAGGAATTCCAAAAAGGGGGAAATTTTTCCCATTTTTTGCGGGATTTTTCGTTTCCATTCCCGTAATTCGACAGGCTTTACGATTTAATTATTTTTTGGTACCTTATATGAGGCTGTGGGGGGGACCAGTTTTTTTCCTCAAAGTAAACGAGTTTACTTACTGCCCGAAAAACGTCGTTCGTTTTTAGGAGGGGGGGAAACCAGTATAACTATTTTTTTTTTTGAAAGGGGAGGGATTTAGGAAAATACCAAAAAAAACTGTTTTTTTAAAAATCTTTGCGTTAAAAAAAAAAGGGGAAGGGGGGGGGGGGGGTTTTTAAAAATTCGGGGCCATGTTTTTTTTTTTCGGGGAACAGACAAAATTTTTTTTTTTGCCCCAAAGGGGCAAAATTTTTCACGGGGGAAAAAAAAAGAAAAAAAAAACAAAAAAAAAATTGGAATATTTTTTTTGCCTTAAAACGTTGGGTGTTTTTTGGGTTAAAATCTTTCGTTCAATTTAATTGGCGTATTTTTTCTGGGTGTTGGTGGGGGGGGGGGAAACCAAAATTACCCATTAAAACCATACAGTAATTTTGGCAAAAAATTTTATCTCTAAAAAAAAAAATTTAATATTTGGTTTGAAAAACAAAAACATATTCCAGGAACTTTGCAGCCTTAAAAAAAAAAAAAAAAACAAAAATATTTAAATCTATTTATTGCTAAGTGGGCCTCTGTTTTTATCATTGACCATTTTTTTTTTACATACTTGTTTGGCATGGGCACCAGTGTGTGGGGGGGTGGGACCGTAAAAAATAATGTAAATTTTTTTTTTTTGTTGTAGGGAATTTGGGTGCAAAAAAAAAAAAAACTAAAATTGGGACGTTTTTTAATTTTTGAATTTACTAAAACTGTTCCGGAATTAATGGGCACCACCCAAAAAAACCATTTAAAAAAAAAAAAAAAAAAATAAAAATAATATATACAAAAAAATATCTTCCCTGAGCTTAATTTTAAAAGGGGGGGGGCTTGGTTTCCTTGGCCAGGGATTGGTTTTGTTTTTCTCCACTTGTTTCATTTCGTCCTGATATGGGGGTCTGGAAAAAAAGGGGCCTTCTCTTCCAGAAGGGGGGGAAAAAACAAAAAATGAAAAATTTTTGGGGAAGAATTAAGGAGCGTGGGGCCTGTGGGGGGGAGGGAAATTTACGGTCTTATAAAAACTCCTTTTTTTATTCAAATTATTTTTCAGGGGGATATTAAAAAGGGGGGGAGGGCTTTTTCCCACCCCCAAAAATTTTTTTTGCAACTTTTCTCCCTCTTTGCTTATTATTCCCCTTCGTTCCCCCTTTCCCTTCCCCCGTTTTGGGTGTTTTGGTTTATTTTTGTTTTTTTGGGGGGGGAGGGATGGAAGGGGGGGATTTTGGGGGGGAAATTTTGATTTTATTGCCTCTATTGAAAAATATTGGATTTTTATCGAGGTAAATTTAAACGTCCGTTGGATTTTTCTTCACAGCAAACCCCGGGGTTTTTCATGTTCCCAAAAAAAAAATTTTTTCAATTTTGTATCTCTTTGGAAAGAAAGGGTTGTTTTTTTTTGTTCTAAAGACAATATTTTTCCACGGCGAAAAAAAAAAATTTAAATAATTTGGGGGGGGAACCAGTGACAGGGGAAAAACATTCCTGTGCAGAAACCAATAAGGCCCTTAATTTTAAAGGGGGGTCCCAGGGGGAATATTAATTGTTTTTTTTTATATTATTAATTTTTTTTTAATAATGGATTATTTTGGGGGTCTGCATTTTATTTCGGGGGACCCCAAGTTAAACCAAATAAAAAAAAAAAACGGGTCCCCTAATTTTATGGGCCCAACCCAAAAAAATCTACCCAAAAAATAAATTTATTTTTTTAAACCCTTTTTATTGTTTAGTATAATATCGGTCTTGGGGGGTTTTTTTTTTAATAGGCCCCAATTTTATTTTTGCAAAAAGTAAAAATAAAAAAAAAATTTGGCCAATTTGAATACCATGGGGGGGAGGCTAATATAGCAAAAATTTATTTTAATATTTTTTTTTTTAGGCTTGGTCCCCCAGTTTTCCTGAAAAATGTTCTAAAAAAAACATTTTATATTTTGATTTGCAAAATAAAACAAAATTATGTATTGTTATAAATGTTTTCAAAAAACAAAAGGGGGGGAAAGGAATAAAACGGTGCAATTAATTTACGACGATTTACACAAAAAAAAAAAAAACCCAATCCACGTTTTTTTATATTTAGGGGCCATTCAAAACTTTTTTTTTTTCCCTGAAAAAATTTGCTGCCAATTTTTTCGAAAAAAAATTTGCAAAAAAATTTTTTTTTTTTGAAAAGCTTTTTTCCTTTTTTAAATAAAAAAAAAAAAACGGTGGAGCAATTATTTTTTAACCAGGTTTTTTTTCATTAAATCAATTTTTTTCAAAATAAAATTTTATATCTGGTCCTCCTAAAATATACGGGGAACGAACCTTTTGGGTAACTTTTTTTTCGGGCACCCCCCCTCCCCAAGTCAAAAGTTAACTTTTTTGTCCGTATTTTTTTTTACTGGGGGATGGGGGGGGAAAAAAAAAAAAAAAAAAAATAAAAAAAAAAAAAAACTTGTTTTTTTCCCCAAACAGGGGGCTTTTCAAATTAATTTCTTTATTAGGGGTACCAAAAAAAAAAAAAAAAAAAAAAATAAAAATTTAAAACAAAAAAATTATACGTTTTTTAAAAAATAAAGGGGCCATTGGGGTTATTTTTCCGGGGGGAAATTAAAAAGGGAATGGGGGGGGGGGGGGGGGGTGGGGGGGGTGGGGGTGACCGGAAAAAAAAATGTTTCGCCCAAACTGTGGGAAAAAAACTTTTTTGTTGGGGGGATTATACCTTTTTTTTTTTTTTCAAAATTTTTTTCACCGTGGGGGGGTTTTTTTTTTTCAAACAATCCAGTGGGGGGGGTGGGGGGGGGGGGGGGGGGGGGGGGGGGAACATAATAAAAAGGGTGGCTAAACATTTTCCCCCAAAGGGAATAATAGGGTTATTTGCGAAACCGTTTTTTTATAGGGGCAAAGGGGGCACAAAAAAAAAATAAAAAAAGGGGGGGGGGGGGGGAAAAAATGGCCTTCTTGGCTTTTGGAAAAAAAAAAAAAAAACATCACCCGGGGGGGGGGGGAAAAAACTTTACCCCCCCCCACAAATTGGTTAAAAACTGGCGGGGGGGAGGGAAAAAAAAATGGGGCCTCGGGTTTTCGTTATTTAAAAAAAAAAAAAAAAAACATTTTTTAATAAAAAAAAGGGGTAAAAACCCCATTTTTTTATATTGTTACTTTTATTAATTGGGGGCGATGACAAGGGGGTCCTTCCCAATAACGGGGGGGGAAAAAAAAATTGATTTGGGCAAATTAAGGGAACAAAAAAACTTTGGCTCTTAAGGGATTATATTTTTCTTTATGGCGATAAAAAAAAATTTTCCCCTAAAAAAAAAAAACAGGGAAAAATAAAATCTAAAAAAAAAAAATGGGGGGGATTAATTTTAATTTTCTTTTTTTGGGCCCCAAGTTACTCTAAAAAAAAAAAAAATCACAAATTTTACCAATAAAAAAAAAGGGTAACAAACGGTAAAAAAAAAAAAAAAATATAAAAACTTTAAAAAAAAATTCGGGGGGGGGGGGGGGGAAAAAACCAACTAAAATTTTTTTTTTAGTTTTGGGGCCCTTGGTTTTAAAAAATTTTTTTTAAATTTTATTTAAATTTTTTGGTGCACTTACAAAAAGGGGGGCAGTTTTTTTTTAAAAGGGATTTCTTTGGTAAATCCCAAAAAAAAAAAAAAAATAAAACGGCAAAATTTTAAAAAAACAAAAACAAAACACCGGCTAAAAAGGGGGGAAAAATGGGGGCGGGGGGGGGGGGGGGGAGGGGGGGGGGGGGAACCCGGGACCAATAAAACATTTGTTTATTGCTTTGAAAAAAATTTATTAATAAACTGAAAAAAAAAAATGGTTATTTTAACAGGAGGAGGGTTTGATCAGGTTCGATTTAGAATTTTTGTTTTTGGATAGGTGGGGATATTTTTTCCCCCTTTTGCTTAAACAAAAACACAAAAAAAAATAAAACAAAAAACGGGGGGGCCCTTGGGGGGGAAACCCCATTTGTGAAAATTTTTGTTTTGCTATACAAAAAAAAAAAAAAATAAAAAAAAAAAAAAAAAGCTAAAATCTTTTTCAAAAAAAAAAAATAAAAACTAAAAAGGAGAAAATTTTCTTATTTTCCTTTTTAAAAAGTTTTGGATCTTTTTTAAAAAAAAAAAGAAAAATTTTAAAAAACAAAACCAAAAACTAATAGGCTCCAACCAAGTAAAAAACATGGGGGCATCTTTATTTTCCAAAAATTTTTTTTTTATTTTGGGCTTTTCGGGTTAAAAAGGGGTGGGGTGTGGGGGGGGGGGGGGGGGGGGTGGGGGACACCAAAGTTTATTTTTGGGGGGGGGGGGGCAATTTTGGAAATTTTTTTTTCTTTGTTTTTGTATTTTATTGTTAAAAATTAAATTAAAAAAAAATAATAAAACATCTTTTTAAATAACCCCAGGGGTTAAAAGGGCGGTTCTTCCGGAAAAATCCCTTGTACCAAAAATATAAAAAAACAAAAAAACAAATTTACCCATATTATTGGGAAATCCATTGTTTATTAATTTTTTAATTTGGATTTTAAACTTATTTTTTGTAAGAAACTTTTCCCCAAATTTTTAAAAATTAAAATGGGACGGCATACAAAATAAAAAATAAAAAAAAAAAATAATGGAGGGGATTTCTTAAAGAGGAACCTTTCTTTTTTTTTGTTATTTTTTTTTTTTTGTTTTTTCTTTTTTATTCGGGGAAAAAAAAAAAAAAAAAAAAGGTTTTTTCACAAAAAATAAAAAACAATAACAAAAAAGAGGGGGGGAATAAAAATGGGTTCCCTTTGGGGGGGGTGGGGAAAACCGGGGAAAAAAATTTTTTACGTGTCCGAAAAAAAAAAAAAAAAAAAAACCCCAAATAAATTTTTGTTTTATTCCCGGGGGGGGGAACAAAACCTAAAAAAAAGGGGCAAAAAAAAAAAAAAATAAAATGGGGAATTTGGTACGTTTAGGGGGGATTCCAAAAGATTAAATTTTTTTTTGCTTTTTTTCCCATTTAGGGAAAACAAACCTGGCTTGTCAAACCTACACCCAAAAAGGCGGAAAAACTTTTATTTAACCCCCAAAACATATAATAAAAACTAACATTGGTTAAAAAAAAACCCACCGGCCAAGGGGGAAAAAAAAAAAAAAATAAAGGTTTGTTTTGTTTAAAAAATATAAATTTTTTTTTTGGGGGGAAAACATACTAAACTCATTTTTTTGTATTTTTGTTTTTTTTTTGTTTTAAATTTTTAAAAAAATTACTCAAAATTTTAGAAAAAAAGTATTTCGGCCTTTTGTTTTATTTTTCAAAGTTTTTATTTTTTTTTTTTTTTTTTTTTTTTGTAGGTTTTTCCCTTTTTTTTTATTTTTTTTTTTAATTAAAAAAACTAAATAAAAAAAAAAATTTTCTTACTTAAAGAAAAGTTTAAAAGGGGGGGGCCTCACTTTTCGGTAACCCCTTCTTCAAAAAATTAATAAAAAACAAATAAAAAAAAACAAAAATAAAAAAAAAACTAAAAACTCAAATGGGGGGGGGAAAACAAAAAAAAAAAAAAAATTTCTTTTTTTTTAAAATTTTTTTTTTTATTTTTTTTTATGGGGCTTTATAAAAACTTAAATTTTTTAAGGTTTTATGGGGAATTTCCTTTACCCCCTTATTTTTTCGGCATACTTGGGGGGCATTCACTAGAAGGGTTATTTTTCAAAAAAGTTTAAATAATTTTTGTACTGATTTTTAAAAATTATAATAATATAAAATAAAAAAAAAAAAAGGGGGGCTATTTTTTTAATAATTGTTTTTTCCAAAAATAAAAGAAAAATTAAAAATACTCAACCCAAGTTTTAAAACTATTTTATTTTATTTTTTATTAAAATAATTTTTTTGTGTTTCTTCAAAGGGACCGGGCCCCAAAAGTTTTTTTTTTTTTCACTTGGGGGGGGGGGGGGTTTATTTTGGAATTTTTTTTTTTTCTTCCCAAAAAAGGGGGGAAAAGAAGTAAATTTTTTTTTTTTTTTTTTTTGGAAAGTTGCATAAAAAAAAAAAGATTTTTCCAAGGGGGGGGAGGTGGGGGGGGTGGGGGGGATAAAACGTTAAATTTCATATTTTTTTTTTTTCATAAAAGGAAAACTTGGGGAAAAAATTTTTTTTTTTTGCCTATTTTTTTTTGGGGGGGCGGGGGGGGTGGGGAGGTGTTTTTTTCTATTTTAACCCAGGGGGGGGGGCATTAGGGAGGAATAAGGGGGGTTTTTTATTTTTTTTAACTATTTTTAACCCTGAAAAAAAAAGATTTTTTTTTAAAAAAAAAAAAAAAAAAAAAAAAAAACAAAAACAAAAAAAAAAAAAAAAAACATAAAAAATAATAAAAAAAAAAAAAAAACTAAAAAAAAAAAAATAAAAAAAAAGGGTAGGGTCAGGTGGGGGGGAAAAATATTGCCGGGGAAAGGAATAGGGGGAAAAAGGGGGGAATGTTTTTACCGGTTTTTATTTTCCTTTTGTTTTCTTTAATGGGCGGGGGGCAAAAACTTTTTTTCTTTTTTTTAAAAAAAAAATTTTTCTTTTTTTTCCAAAAAAAACAAACAAAAAAAATAAAAAAAAACTAAATGGGGCCTTCAATTTTAAAAAAAAAAAAAAAACCCCCAATTCCTTTGGGAAAGCTCTTTGGTTTTTTTGTTTTTTGTGCCCCCCCCCCCCCCCCCCCCCCCCCCCCCCCCCCCCCCCCCCCCCCCCCCCCCCCCCCCCCCCCCCCCCCCCCCCCCCCCCCCCCCCCCCCCCCCCCCCCCCCCCCCGTTATTTTTAAAAAGGGGGAATTTCTAGCCCTAGTGTTCATGGGGAAGGGGGGTAAACGAAAAAATAAAAAAAAAAAAAAATTTTTTTACGGTTTGGAAAAAAAAATAAAAAAAAAAAATAAAAATTTTTTTTTGGGGGGGGAAGGGGGGGGGAGGTTAAAAATAAAAAAAACCATGGGAAAAAAAAAAAAAAAAAAACGGGGGGGGGGGGGGGGGGGGAACGGATAAAACTTTTAGGTTTTTTCAAAATTTTAGGGTTTTTTTTTTATTAAGGGAAAAACTAGGGGGAAAAAAGGGGGTGGTGGCCTTTTTTTTTATCCCCCCGGTTATGTGGGGGAAATTCTAATTATTATTTATATTAACATTTTAAAATATAACTTTTTTATATTAATTATTTATTTTTATTATTAAATTAATAAAAATATGATTTTTAATTTTTTATTATTATTTATAATATTATAATATTATATATATATATATAAATTTTTTAAAACAACAAAAATAAGCTGACAATAAAACTTCAGTTAGATCTTAAAAAAAAATTTAATTTTTAAAGAATCTAACTAGTTTTCAGCTTAATGGGTGTATCACTTTTTACTTAAAAATAATTTCAATTATTTATTTATTACATTAATTTTTTAATTAAAAATTAAGTGGTAAATTGACTTCTGCACCCATGTACAAATAAGTAATCATCAGACTTACTAATAAACAGTTATCTGCAAAGTAAAAATGACATAAGTGACAAAATACTGCTTTGTGTTTGCCTTTTTTTTTCATTCTTCGCCGAAAAAAATATGTTTTCTCACGCGGAGTTATTCATAAGGTTAAATACGGTTGCTCATTAGGTCATTGGCTTCAACTAGCGAGAATTGAAGTACATGCATTGATCAATTCTGTTAAGAATGGCAACATTTTGCACATACATTTAATTGATGTCACGCATTACTGAGAATAGCAAATATTTTTTGCCTGAAAGGTATTACGTTCAAACCCTTCAACATTCATCGAGAAATATTTAATACCTAATTTTCCAAGAAATACACAACACGCAACCTGAGTCTAGTAAATCGCTTGTGGCAAATAAGCACATAAATGCAACAGTTTAAACATATTTCAGTGATTTGTGAACCGGAGATGGCAATTACGTAGAGCGACAATTTACAATTCAATATTCGGACTGTTATTGAATTCTAAAACATTAAACATGGACAACATTACTTGAATAATTCATTCTGAGACCACCAACTGCGGCGATATTACATCAGGATGGTTTCAAGAAACGTAGTAACGGAAAAGTAGGTCGTTTGAGTTGTTGATTCAAGTATTAATAGCACCGTGTGGCTGTAGTGGAATAACTATGCTTGATTTACTAACTAGAGATATGCAGGTTGTTATATTTTACAACTGGAATAATATAAAAGATATCATTTTCGAAAGATATAAAGGGTTCAACAGAGAAGGAAAACAAAATGTTAAATCTTAACAGTAAGAAAGCAGGTACTAACGAATTTCAAATGAAATTGATGTTCGAGTTATTTTTCAGTTTTGTGGAAAATTTAATCTGGCTAGTTTTTATTCAAGTCTACATGATAAGTTCACTAACTTTTGCATAAAGGAAAAGGTATACAGTAAGCTCTCGATTATCCGCGACTGTCTCGGGAAAGAAACAAACACGATTAACTGTTTTTTTTCGAAACAGCACGATTTTAAATTTGTTTTTTCTTAACATTTTTTACCCAAGAGTGCGGTGTACTTCATCCAATACATTATTTACCTCAAATACAAATAATTTTATATGCTGTACCTATCGTCACTGTTTGTACGCACCACGTTTAAGTGTGATGCAATTTTTTTAAGCAGCAGACATTTTTTATCTTCTTTGCCCTTTATTGTATGGTTTTTTCGGATAATTCGCGATTTTCGTTATCCACCATACCCGTGCCACAGTGTATACAAGCTGTTTCATTTGATCAAAATCCCTGGGATAACAAGAAGTTCTGTCAAGAACTAAACGAGCCTACTTTCCCGTACATCGACATCGGCATTGTAGCATCTGATCAATATTCTCTTGATTATCTGAAACTAAAAATTATGTCAAACATATCTTTATAGCACTTAAAGCTGATTTCTGAAAGCAAAATATACCCCTCTCATCAGATAAAATAGACACGTAAAAAGTAAATAAACGAGTCAATAAAGTTTTGTCGCACCTTTTAAAGAATGTAACTGTTATAGTTCTTCCGTAGAAAAATTCCACAATCGTTTTCAAAAGAAAAAAAAATAAATAAATAAAATAAAAGTACAAAGAACTTCAAAACACATTTTATCAAAGAAAGAAAAAAAAACTTGTTCGTTAATAAAATGTCTTGAATTTCATTTTTAATCCGTTGCCAGTTGTTAAATATAAATAAGGAATAAAATGCTCTCGTGAATGAAAAATTTTTGTTAACAAAAAAAAAAAAAAAATCGTCTGATAAAGAAAAATAATAATAATAAATTAAACAAACAAATAAATAAATAAACAAAAAATCGTCTGCACAGTCAGTCATTTTTTCTGAGCCTGCATTTCCGCCATGTTTGCGGAGTCGGAGTCGGAATCAGAGTCCTCACAGAAGATTATTCAGAAAAGTACTTTACAATACATTATTTATCAAAACCATTTTCTTACAAAGTTAGTTTGAAGGAAATCCGACTTTAAGTTCAGGATCAACATTCAACTTAAATTCCCCGTAGACGCTAATGTTAATTTTTTTTCTGAACGGTTCAATATTGAACGAAAAATGGTTCAAATCGAACAGCGAAATATGGGAATGTATGGGAAAGGCTCTCCGAGATCTTACAAACAAAATAAAGTTTATTCCATTCGGACGGTTCACTCAAAAGTTATTAGGTGGGGAAAGGTTGCTTGAACGGTTCAATGTTGAACGAAAAAATGCTCAAATGGAAAATTTAAGTACGTTAATGAAGTATCCTTGCTGAGATCCTTCGAACAAAAATTTTTTTTATTTAAATCGGACTGTTCACTCAAAAGTTATTAGGGGTGAGAGCTTGATTGAGCGGTTCAATGTTGAACGAAAAATTGTTCAAATCAGAAATGTAAATACGGGAATGAAATATCCTTGATAAGATCTTTCGAACAAAAAAAAGTTTGTTCAAATCGGATTGTTCACTCAAAAGTTAGCATCTCGGGACAGGTTGTTTGAATGGTTCAAAGTTGAACATGAACCAAAAATTGTTCAAATCGAAAAATCAAATATGGGAATGAGCTGTACTCGCCGAGATATTTCCAACAAAAAACAGTTTATTCCATTCGGACGGTTCACTCAAAAGTTATTAGGTGGAGAAAGGTTGCTTAAACGGTTCAATGTTGAACCAAAAATGTTCAAATTGAAAATTTAAATACGGTAATAAAGTATCCTTGCCGAGATGCTTCGAACAAAAAAAAAAAAGCTTGTTTAAATCGGACTGTTCATTCAAAAATTATTAGAGGTGACAGTTTGTTTGAACGGTTCAATATTGAACGAAAAATTGTTCAAATCGGAAATGTAAATACGGGAATGAAGTATTCTTGATAAGATCTTTCCAACAAAAAAAAAGTTTGTTAAAATCGGACTGTTCACTCAAAAGTTAGCATCACGGGACAAGTTGTTTGAACGGTTCAAAGTTGAACCAAAAATTGTTCAAATTGAAAAATCAAATATGGGAATGAGCTGTACTCGCCGAGATCTTTCCAACAAAAAAAAGTTTGTCCAAATCGGAATGTTCATTCAAAAGTTATTAGGGGGGTGGGGACAGACAGAGCGACAGACCGACGGAAATTCCCCATCTCAATACCCTACTTTCAAATTTTTAATTTTTCGATATTCATTTTACCTTTTTATTTTTTTAACTTGGCGATATTTTTTTAACTTTGCGATATTTTTTGGACTTGGCGATATTTTTTAGATGCATTAACCTACTTCTAATACTTTTTTCGTCTTTCTTTTATTTTTAACGGGAAAGTAGGCTAAAAAGAAGCTTGGGCATAAAAAGTTTCATCTTAAAAATCCTTTTAAATTAAAATTCAAATAAACGAATCGTCAGCGACTTTCACATCGTTTTTGTTACAACTAATAAATAGTTTCTTTCCATCACATAAATATAGTGCGAATTATGATTTCAGATGATAGCTTTAAGTGCCAAAAATGTGATTTGGATGTTTTGATTAGAGGAGTCATCCACAAATGACGTTACGCTTTGGGGGGGGGGGGGGACAGTTTTACTGGGAAAAAGTGTGACATCATTTATAAGCAGCCTTTTGCTAAGAAGACCATACTATTTTGAAAATAATACTTAGAATAAATAAATAAATAAACAAATAATGAAATACATTTTAAAAGCCAGAGTGTCTTACATAATTTTTGCCCATTCATGAAAATAAAAATAAAATAAACAAATAAATATAAAATAAAATATAAATAAATAAATAAAAATAAATAAAAATAAAATAAAATATAAATAAATAAATAAAAATAAATAAAAATAAATAAATATATAAAAATAAATAAATAAATAAAAATAAATACAAATAAACAAATAAAAATAAATAAATAAAAATAAATAGATAACACCAAATAAATAAAAATTAAATTAAATTTAATTTAACAATAAAATAATCAAACAAACAAATGAAATCATTTCTAACATTTGGTTATCCTTATTTCCTCGTGATACCAATAAGGAAGTAAGGAAAAAATTCTTTCTTAAGCCTCTTGCGCACTGGACAGAGAACACAACCTGCTGTTCTTATCAGCTGAGCTCCGGCATAAAGACAACGTCCCCCATCCATCAAGGTGGGTGTTACAGAGATACGGACTTAAGCTTTAGACGAGACCATAGAAACGATTTAAGATATCCGCTGAGAAATATGTATTCTGAGGCTGCCTACTAGGTTCGCCATTTTGCCAGGGGAGCAGAAATCGTTCTGCCGACTAATGGAGTTTCAAAGCGGGTAAAGTTATCTTTCGTTTATGCTTCTTCTTAGTAGAAAGGAAAAGAAAGGAAAACAGGGGAGAAATCCTTTTAAAGGATTTTTTACTTTCTTGGAAATCAATAACTTTTAAAATGATATCATTACGTTTCGTAAAAAAATTTAAAACTCAGACCAAAAAAAGATTCTTGTTAAAAAACGTTCTTAGCCAAAGACAACTTTTAAATGTTAAAATAGATTAAGCAAATCGAAAGCAATTCATCACTGCCATACTAAAATTAACTACACTAAAAGAAAAGAGTTGATTACTTGAATATTATTAAACTTCAGTTTTAGCACTTGAGTAACATACTAATATTTATACAAACAAAATCAAACTTAAGTTTTATTTCTGATAGAACAATAATATAAATTAGCGAACGTTTCCCCTACAAAACCATACTAATGTGATTCAACAGCGATTTGGACAGTATATTTCTAATGTATATTTAATTTTCTGAGACTGATTTTTCCTCCTTTGATTTTTTCTTTGGTCAATTTACCATTAGTGAAGTTATTCTCAGTTGCCGCGATGTGAATATTATGAGCTTTTCAAAACTCTTCATTAAACGGGAAATGAAATTAAACTAGAACGAACGTTGATTCCTTTAATGCCGAAGTTTTCAATCTTTAATTATGAAACTTTCTTCGTAAATTGCTGTCCTTAATTTACTGATATTATCCAAATAAATGAGATTTCAATTATAAATCAAAAGCCAATTGTCTAGTTCTTACAACAGCGGAAATAACGTTCTCAGTGACCTGCTAAAAGTTCACAATGACATAAAACCATCAAATTGTTTTTTGAAACTAGGAAACATACAATCGCGATCTAAATTGCAGGCCAAGCACAATTTAAACTTCCTTGAGTGAAATAAATTCTTAAATTGCAACTAAGAAAACCACCATTCTTCTTGCTTTTGAAACCGAGATTCTAAACTGCACAGAACTAAATATGTAAATATTTTCATTAAATTTATAGCACACCACTTTGGACTACATGATGTCATAAAAAAATGAAGTTATGTCGTTAACGCACGCAACAATACTTAAGTTTGGCAAAAGAAATGAGGAATTGAACTCGATGGCAAGCAGGCACTGCACGAATCTATAAAATTGAATGTGGTTTAAAAGCTAAAATTATAAATTGTGGCAAGCAATATGATGACATAACATGTTAAGTTTAAAATCTTTGCAACGTAAAAAATATACAAAAGCATATTTTTTTCAAATATATTTACAATGATTTCTAGTTATTAATTTATAATTAATTAAAAGTGCTTTTAAAGTGTTTTTAAAGTGCATTTTAAAGTGCTTTGTTGTATAAAACATGACAAATTTAAGAGATGATTTGAATAATGTTTGATATATACAAATGCTGTAAAAGTTCTTTTTCTGCGGTTGCTGTGCCACTGCAAGGAAAACAACAAGACATTGAAAATTAACAAATGAATTGAACAAACACTTACCGTCACCTGCTGTCCTTCCTTGAGGGGTAGACAGTTGGGATCGGAGGGATCATCGAAGTCTCGAATGGCTCGTGCTTGCACGGCGTTGATGATTTCTGCAATGGAAAAAAGAAGCGTGTAAAAAAATCTTTTTTTTTTTTTTGAAAAAATTAAAAAAATCGGATTTTTTTAATATTTAAATAGTACTTTTTTCCTTTTTTTAGAAAGACTTCAGAAATTCTTGTGATTGATGGCTAGAATAGAATGGCTACTAATAAAAATATAGCGACTAACTTAAAAGTGTACATTGACGAAAAATTTGAACTTTTAAGTTGAGAAAATGCTTACTGTTTATCGAAATTTCATTGATTGAACTGGTTTTGATACCTCATGCATACGAGATAAAAAATCAATGAAATGATATTTTGATGCTTTTCTCAATGAGAGTACAGTTTTGTACTAGGAGGTAAAAAGCACAAAGTCACAAAAGCAAAGTTAGCCAGGAGATAAGTTTGCAGGGTTTTTTTTGTGATGATATTTCTGTACCTCAGAACCAGAACGACGTCCAAAAATGGCAATTTTCCCTTTATTGCTTCATTGTATGTAGAATCTTATTCCGCATCGACCCATGAGAACGTTATTCTATAAAACAAATTCCTTTACAATTATTTAGCAGCATTAAAAGATCACGAGTCCCATCTTTTGTATGTTATTCAGCAATCATTTTCTCCCTCTGCTGAAAAGTAACGAAAATGGACGTACGTTAGTCTGGTTCTGAGGTACAGATTCATTACTGCATTGTCATTCATGGACTTACAAAATTAAAATTTATTCATCAAAATTTTATTTCTTTGTACCTCTGAATAGAAAATAAAAAGTTGAGTACGATGATGTTTGAACCTCGATTTCGAAAAAAAAAGGAAAAAAAAAAAGAATCCTAAACTTATCAAGTAAAGATATTTTTAAATGGCTTCTAATAGTCTAAGAGCCCATGAGTGCCAGACCTACGTCATTTTATAAAGGCATGAAATTTTTCTGCGTAAGCACTCCACCGCATGTACGAACGGTTGGCTATTCGTTAAGCTGAGTCGCGCTGGCTTTGGCGGGAAACAGGTAGCAAAGGTACGCAAAAATGTTACCCAAAAACGTCATAGTATAAAGCGTAATATTTTAATATGTTGGAGGGCGTACTATTAGAAGTTACACCTTACAATGCCAGACACTTTGCACGCTGGCCTTGCGCAGCCAGACACTTTGAAGTTGGTAAAAATGTAAGCAAATTTACGTCATTTTATAAAGCGTAATTTTTTAATATGTTGTAAGGGGTGCCATTAGAAGTTACACCTTACAATGCCAGACACTTTGCACGCTGGCCTTGCGCAGCCAGACACTTTGAAGTTGGTAAAAATGTAATAATAATTTTTGAAATGCATTTCAAAAAGAACAGAAAGAAACCCTCTCAATATATTTTTTCTTCTATTTTTTTTTATTTATGTAGAATATCGTACGAATTCTAACAGTTGCCAAAACATAAATACAGAATAACAGGATATTAAACATCAAAAAAATTTGGCAAACGATAAATAAATAATTAAGCAGTAGAATAATTCTATTTAATTTTGATATTTTAAATAGTTACTTTTTATTATCAGACGATATTTTAACTCTTTGATAAAGTATACGCAACCTAATTTTTTTAGTCGCAATTCTAGAGCAAAAATACGCTACCCTGCGGTCTGTTAAGAAACTACCGAAACAATGTATAATATTCCGGTCTACATTTTCTATTGCAGTAAAATATAGGCTTCTGACAGTGAGTGGTGTAATGTAGTTGCAAAGGAATGGGGAACCCCTCAACCCCCCCCCCATAAAAACACCATAGAAAATTTATGTCACTCCGTTTATGAGCTGGTTCTAAGTTACAGCATTTGTTTGTTTTAACTTTCTTAGCCACCATTAGCCAAAAACTGCGCCTCATATAGTTTATTTGAGTTGCGAATTATTGAAATTGTTATTATTTTATTATGTTCATAATACATATTAGTATCGTTGTAAAATAATTCAACTTATAACTAAATATATTTCTTTTCTAATAATATATTAATGTATCAATAAATATTTCACTAATTTGAAATTACAGCAACTAGTTATTTATAAATTTAATGTAAATTTTTAACTAAGTTCTAAGTATTTAAGGTATCCCTAATTCCTCTCTATCTCTCTCTCTCTAATCAATCTTCTTTCTCAAATTCACTTAAATTCTCAAAGCTAGAACAGCTAACCTTCGACAATGTAAGGCAGAATTTCGACACTTCAAGTTTTATAAACTTGAATAACTATTTTTTCTCCAACTTTAATGGTGTCTTGCAGAATGCAAAGTGTCTGGCATTGTAAGGTGTAATTCCTGATAAGGTAAAATGTCTAAATTTTACAAAATTAGAAAAAATCACGCTTTATAAAATCACGTGAACACGAATATTTTTTTCCAACTTAAAGGTGTCTGGCTGAGCAAGTCTTGCATGCAAAATGTTTAGCAACATAAGGTGCAACTTCTAATAGTACCCTTATAAAAATATTACATCATATTTTATAAAATGACGCAAATTTGCTTACCTTTTTGCCAACTTCAAAGTGTCTGGCTGCGCAAGGCCAGTGTGTAAAGTGTCTGGCATTGTAAGGTTTAACTTCTAATAGTACGCCTTACAACATATTAAAAAATTACGCTTTATAAAATGACGTAAATTTGCTTACATTTTTACCAACTTCAAAGTGTCTGGCTGCTCAAGGCCAGCGTGCAAAGTGTCTGGCATTGTAAGGTGTAACTTCTAATAGTACGACCTACAACATATTAAAAAATTACGCTTTATAATATGACGTTTTTGGGTAGCAGTTTTACGTACCTTTGCTACAAGTTTCCCGCCAAAGCCAGCGCGACTCAGCTTAACCCTCGTGGGTTCCTTGGGGTCATATGTGACCCCAATGCAATTTCTGTTTAATATATTTTGTTAATCAACCATTTGTTTTTAATGGCATTTTGTGGCTTTTATTCTTCTAGTTTTCTATTCAAAATAATGCTATTATTGTGTTTTATTTCTCCCGAATTGCATTTTTTGCACATAAGACCCTTGGGGTCACTTCCCCAGAAGGCCAAAAAAAGAGGACGTTGCAACTTTTGTCCAAGAGAACTGGACAGAAAATGCATTGAAAAATGTCATAAGTGTTTGAAATTCACTTGCAAAAATCATGTTTTTTCAGGTCTATAACAGATGTAAATAAATCTACAGTTATTGTAAGTTTTGCTCTAAAATTATAATTTTTATTCATAAACTAAATTTTACTTTAATTGTATCTTTTTATTTTTTGTTTTTTTAGCATTAAAAAGTGTGTGAACTTAAATAATGCATGTAACATTTAATAATTATAATGAATTAATTAAAGGAAGCATTGGGGTCGTTTATGACCCCAAGGGTCTTGAGTGTAACTGAAATGGGAGGGACCCACGAGGGTTAACGAATAGCCAACCGTTCGTACATACTGTGGTGTGCTTACGCAGAAAAATTTCGTGCCTTTATAAAATGACGTAGGTCTGGCACTCATGGGCTCTTGCTCTATAACTGCTATGCATTCTTTGCAATTTTCATCTCCAAATACAACTCCATGCCCATGAAACAAAACGAATACACTAATGAAAAGACTGCAGAAATAAATAAAATATTTCACTGAAGATATCAAGCCTTATTCCAACTAGGAAAACCAACTTAATTTCACTAATTGTGGAAAGCCGACCCTCAGTCGAGACAACGACGAAAAATTCAAACAATCGGAAATTTACTTCCCATAAAACCGTCGAAAAAGAGAGTTGCTAGCTTGAAAACTTGGGTCGATAGTGCTTCTAGTAATTCGATAGTATTTTAGATGGTTCTTTGGGGAGCTGAGTCCAGCAATGGCACTTTCTAAACTACGAATATTGTATAAAGAGTTCAGTATTTGATTTCTAATTCTACACAATCGGAGAGAGAGAAGTTAGAAAAAAAAGGTTCGCTCTTCACTGGGGGAGGGGGGAGGGGGGCATCCCCCAAGCTCAATGGCGCAAATTCCCCCTCCCCCAAAAGTTTTAAAAACCCTCTTGTGCTTTTTATTTTAATTTTTAATCCTTTTTCATTTTATTTATTTTTTTAAATATTATTTATTTTTTTTTCAACTATAACTATTATTTTTTTATATATAAACTTTTTAAAAGTACTAATTATGCGCAGAATATAAATGCTTTTTTTCCCTTCCAGACAGTCCAAGCACACATACGAAAAAAAAAATAAGGAAACAAATAATAATAAAGAAATAATTTAAATTAAAAAAAATTAATGAAAAAATAATTTAAATAAATAAATAAATTAGTTTTAAAAAATCCCCTCAAAAGATTTTGATGGCACAACGTGCGCCATAACCCCCCCCCCCCCCGCCCTCTGTGAGCACTCTTGAGAGGTGGGGGAATCCTAAAAAAATAGAGCAAGAGAAAATTGATTTTTTAAAATTTTTTAATGGATATGACAATTATTTCCCACAAAATTTTTCATTGTGTTATACTATTTTAAAATCGATAGTCGGTCATGTTCCAGTAGGATTACCGGTTGTTAAGTCTGGCGATTGGATCATATATGATGGTTGATGACGTTCAGTGGTAGGTAAGGGTCAGTAGAAAGTTTTCATATACGATCGGTTAACCGATGGCAAATAGAATGCTACTGGTTAGCCTTTGGCGAGTCGGACTAACCAGTAGGCCGATTCGAACATGACCTAGTTTTGACCATAATCATTTCTGTAGTTCATTACTTAAATAAATTTATTATGAAAACGGCAATTGCGTACTTTAAGATTTTCATAACTTTTACAATAAATTAAGTGTTTTGAATATTTGCAGCATAAATAATTAAAGTTTTGATATGATTAAAACGCAGATAATTATTTATTTATTCTTTATTAAAATACTTTCGCGAGCACACACAAAACAGAAAAAGATGAATTAGCATTTAATTTAATTACGTTAACAAGACAGTTACTTTTTTCACAAGACAATATTTTTTGATGAGAAACAAATTTCTCTATGCAGTGTTTAGTTGCGCTTCCATAATATTTTTTTCTTTTAAAATGTTTTATATTACAACATGAAAGCGAATGTCATATTATAATAAAATTTCCATTGAGTCGAATAAAATGATACAGCTTACTGTGAACACATTTTAAGATTATTATAAATATAGAAGTTTGCTTCATTTTACCTTATACAACTTTTAATTCAAAGGGAGAAAACACTAATTTATTAAGATAACGTTTTCAAAAACTCTCTTATTGGTTAAGTTCTTTCAATTTTTCATACATTTTGGAAAGAATAATCGGGGCAATTTTTTTCTTCTAACAAAAATTAAAAAATAAAATAATATTACATAAAATAAAAATACACAATAATAATAATATTTAATAAATAAAATAAAAATAAATAATAATAATAATATTTAATAAGTAAAATAAAAATGAAATAAAGAAATTTATATAGCAATATACATTTATATAAATCTTTTAAAAATGTCGACTGCTTTGAAAGATGTTCTTCTATTTTATTTGTAAAAATTATATGGGTGAATATCAGGAAAAGTGCTAATTTAAGTCACAAATGAATTTCTCAAGCACTTCCTAATAAAAACCAAAAATTTTTCTTTTTCCATACAGTAAATTGCGTCGCAAATACAATCCATGACAAAATTTTCAGGTTTTACTTTAAGTTGTGACAATAGAACTCTTTTTATTGCCTCAATGTCATGTCGGCAGCGCGTCACACATTCGAATCGCAAAATTCAAAAAAATCCTGTGGATTATAA
This sequence comes from Uloborus plumipes, assembly GCA_038373865.1. NCBI lineage: Eukaryota > Metazoa > Arthropoda > Arachnida > Araneae > Uloboridae > Uloborus > Uloborus plumipes. The sequence goes on along the minus strand of JAXGGA010009217.1, from coordinate 5,162 downwards.
AACATCGCAGCAGAAACAAATACAAAAGAAAATAACGTGTTTTATGTTCATCTATGACGATTAACTCTTGTGTTTTAAATAAAATGAATTTAGATCGATAAAAAAAGGCAATTTCTGCTTGTCACAAGTTTCCATAACATGACGAGGGAGCCAACTTTCGGAATGATAAAATCTAGACAAAACATTTTTTGGAGCCAAAAAATTATGCTGGGTGAAGCTCTAATATGTTTTGTTTCAGTTCCGATAGAAAATTTTCACTTCGGCTGCATTAAATTACAGGTAAGATTTCTTCCATCTTGACTTTTCTGTTTCTACCAAATGAAGTGTCATGTCGGCAGCGAAAATTAAAACACAAAATAAAGTAATTTTTCAATTTATTTTTGCATAATGGAAAAGAAACCCATTGTCATGGACATAATTCGGTGTTTTTATTTTCGAATCTTTAATTAGGGATGTTCAGCTATCATATTGCGGGAAATTTGTCATGTCGGCAGCGGTCATGTCGGCAGCGCGGAAGTAGAAGGTATTTATTACGAAACTGAAGTGTGCTTTACCGATGTTTTTTCGCAATTTTTTCTTCGTGTTATGAGTTCGTTGAGTTTTAAAGTACACAGATAGATTTAAGTGCATCGTTTTTCCTGCCAAATTTTTCCATTTTAGAAGTTTATTCATTGTTTTTTAAATGCTTCAAAAGCATGAATTTTTCCGCAAAATTTGAGTTTTCAAACAAAATTATTGCCTTTTTCACCCTCTTTTCTTTTACATCAATATTCCGACCTTTGTTCGTGACTACTGCACCCAAAAATATAATTTTGTTTTAAAATGGAAAACTTAAGAACATTTTAGTGAAAATCACCCTCCCCCGCCAAACTCTGACTGTCCTGAATTAATTTCGTTTAAGATTGTGTTAAGAATTTTATTTTATTTTGATTTTTTAACTATTAACCTATTTATCTGTTTGAAACAAATTTTGTCGCACTTATTTAGACTTTAACTAACTTTTAATTAGTCTCTAATTTTATTTATGAAACAAAAAAGCGTTCAGTCTCTGAAAATATTATTATATTCTAAGTAATAATTATTTTATTTTTGAACATAAAAGGTAGTGAAAGTGATTACTTTAATACACTAAGTGTAAAATCTGTAATATTTGTCCGTTCGGTAGCATTCTCATCATGTCGGTAACGCTCAAAGACAATCCCCCCCTAAAAGGGGGGTAAATTTTCACATTGACCATGCCCCTAATTTTTAAAAAATATTGTTACTAATGTGTATTTGAAATACCCTATTAATTTAATTTTCTGAGTATCTTCAAAAATTGAAAATTTCCATGGTCAAATTGGCACTTTTCCTGATATTCACCCATATATTCCATGCATCGATATAATTAAGTTTTCACCAATAGCGCAAAAAATGTTCTGAAAAACATCCGACTTTTCAATAAAATGACGAAAATATTATTTTAAATTAATCCAGTCCCACGTGAAAGGAAAAAAAAAAGCGCAGACTCGGCATTTCTCATAGAACGACATCCGGGTTCCGAATATTTCGGAAGTGCCATTAGGCTTAGGAATTTTATTCTTGAGAGGGATTAAAAAGTCGCACCTCTATGTATTTGGCTTGGGAAGAGTTGGGAATGGACTGGGTGATTGAAAGGCGAAAATGGTTTTAAAATCTGACGAAAATAACGATTACTAAGCGAAAACTTTCAATGAGACTGATGGAGCAGCAATGTATTATTTCATTATAAAACGAATTTTTTGATTTCATATTCCAAATTCGCGAGTCCAGAGTGAATGCGAAATTTCGATATGAATAAAAAGAATCCATGGAGATTGCAGCACTGGAATTTCATTAGGAAAGTTTCGCAAAATCTTTTAATATGAGAAAGGAGCATGTTTGCGTCTTTTATCTCTTTTCTTAACGTTTCGAGCATAGACGGACAAAAATTATAAAATTTTAGGAACCAGAAAAAATATAGGGCCGGATAAATTATTTATCTGACTTCAAGGACAAATTAGTGATATAACGTATGTTCTGACAGAACATATAGTTAAGTTTTTTTTTTTTTTTTTGGCCGCCCAGGATTTGGTCGGACCCTGCTTACAAGTACCTAACCAAAAGTTGTTCAGGACCTAAATGGTATTTTTGTTTGAATAAATTGAAATTTTTATTGCCAGCAATCGTTCAAAATTTCTCGCAATGTACTCATTTGCACCGAACAAAATATACAATACAGGTGTTTACTCGAGCGTAAAGGCTGATTTTATCTAAATTGATATTTAATAATAAATATGTCTAAAATGTTAAATACAGGGGCCAGCAATCTAAAATCCCAAAGGTGAGTTAGTGCTCAGTGGGAAACAATTACGATCAGGGGTGAAAAATGTAAAAAAAAAAAAAAAAGTCCGAGACGAACCCATTTCAACAAAATTTCAATGTACTACATATTTTTAGTTTTAGTGGTTCACTTTTGGACCCTTTGCTTAAACAATAAAAAATTAAAGAATAGCCACAAATATATAAAACAAAAGTAACCTCATAAATGATGCCAATCAGTCATTTTCAACAATGAATGAGCGATTGGGAAAGAGATAGAAACAGCAAGGACATTTACAATAACACAAACACTGGTCAAAAATTTAGCCAATAAAATTTCATCTTTCTTGTTGCTTCGGGAGGGTTATTGTAAACAGAAATACAACCTTTCTCACAAGTTTCAAATGTTTTTGAAAAGAAAACTGAAACAAAATTTCACTGGCTCTATTGACTACTGAAATTTAGAGAGTCGGGTCAAAAGTCATGGCAACTTCTTTTTTTTTTTTTCTTGTAAATGCTAGTCCAGGTGGAAAATGGGACATATACAGACAAAGTTACAAGCTTTTAACTACATGTGTAGACAATGAATGGCCCGGAAATATCATAACACACTAATTTGTTACTGTAGTATACAGGGTCATATGGCCTTCACGGTGCAAAAGAATGACAACACAGTACACATACGATTAACGCGATAATCCTGCCTGGGCCTAAAGACCCTTAAAGTAGCCCCTTACTGTTGACACCCGTATATTCTGCTGGTGCGATAGATGCTTTTGTTGTCCAGGACCGTCAGATTGCTGTTAGTTTAACGCTCTGTTTGTGATTAATAAGCAGTAACCCAGAAACAAGTCAAGAAATGAGAGCTATCTGCATTTTCCATGATAGATGGCCATGCTAGGTGGCCCGATCGGTAATGCGTGCTACTCGTGATCGGAGGGTCCTGGGATTGATCCTGACCGGTCAAAAAATGCTTGTGGTCACTAAGTCCTCCAAGTGAATCAATACCTCTAGGATTACTGGGATCAGGTCTTTGCTCGGCTTCGGATCTGGATTAAAAAAAAAAGTACTCATCAGGACCCCATCCAACCCTACCCCAGTTGCGCCGGTGGACTTGACAACTGTGACTGAGGTTTTTTTAATGATATTCCCCCCCCCCCCCCACCCCGAAACAATCGACCTGGTACGTCTGCTTATCACCATCAACAATCAAATACAAGAAAAACCATCTGTAGATCAATAGGCGCCAGATCTGCAGAACCCACGTTCGGTAGCGAACTGTGTCCCACGCGGATGTCTCACCCACCGATATCCCATCCTTTAATTCGGCGATAGGGACGAGACGGGAGCCCCGTGCCACCAGTCGTACGGAACGTGGGTTGCGTGCTTCGACGGGGTGTGGCGTGCACGGGAGTCTTTATTTGGCGACGGCTTCTACGACTATCGATGGCCCTTATTTACCTTTATGGAAGCATCTCTTTAGATGTGACAGATTCTGACCCGCAGGCGAGAAGACAAGTCGTCATTCCAACCCCTTTTATACAATCTTCCGTCCAACACGTGATCTTAGCCCATAATAATTTTGCGCATGCCTTTTCATTCACTTAGTGAATTTGCCTTTATTTTTTATTTTTGTTTTTTATTTTCCTGTTTGTTTCGTATTGACACCTTTTCATATCTCTGTGCTTTGTATGTCCTTTGTCTTGCTGTTTTTGTATTGTACCCTGTTATATTTTTATTGTATGTAATGTTTTGGTGTCTTGAATAAATTTGGACACCGACTCCGACTGCCGGCTTACGAAAAGACCCTGGCAGTCATTCTACGGCAGTCGGTAGATGCACTCGAAGCGGCACGACATAGACTGTGAATGGGTGTGAACACAGCTAGCTCGGTTTTTCACATGAGTTCTTTTTTCGGGGGGAGGGGGGTGAACCCTGCCGGCAGATGGAGTTTAATTAACCCTTGAGGTCCATTGACCTATGAACCACAATTTTAGGGATACCAAAATGGGTGAATTTATTTATTTTTACCGAAACAATTGCAGTTGAAGCCGGTTAATTGAATCAACAGCTTCAATGAATCAAATCGTAAAAACAAAATAAAACTCCAGCTTTATAGAATGAGCCGCGTTATTGAGTAATCAGCTTTATTGAATCACAAATGTTTGGAACAAACGAGATTCACAAATGCGGCGTCCACTGTGCTTTGAAAATGTGCAGATTTTCTTGGCACCAAATTGCACAGGACTTGTGCATAACTTCGGCCTGATCGGTGCCTTGTACTCGTATTTAAGGTATAGCCATCTAGCATTTCTAATAGGCTAATTCACATAAATTTACAGACTGTTATGATCAAAAAAACCCTCGGTGCTATGTATATACGTAATAACGCAACCAGAATTTGTACACATTTAACAATAAGAGAATATTTCCGGAATGGGAATGCGCCATTGTAGAAAGACCTTTTTTTGAGGGAAAACTCTAAAAATTGAAGATGAATTAATGAAACACACGTGAAAAAACAGTTACGAGGATGGAATTGATGAGCAACATACCGACCAGTCAAGGCAAATAAAGCGAATGCTTTGGCTACCTAGTTAGCCAGACATGTAAGCCATGGAACATATATAGGACATAATAATTGAAAAGTCACTTCAGAGAGAGAGAGAGAGAGAGAGAGAAAACATAATCAGTAAGGGCCCTGCTCCACATCAGCGTAAAACGCGACCGAAACCGAAAATCCGGGTACTTTCCGTAGGAACGCTATGCAATCCATTTTATGTTTCTGCTTTACGTCAATGTGGAGCAGAGCTTAAGTTGTTGCGGACCTCTGTAGACGCAGC
>JAXGGA010009216.1:0-52492 GCA_038373865.1 Uloborus plumipes | reverse complement strand
GTTATTTACTATACAACTCTAAGAAAATGTATATTGTTGTGCAATTTTTAAATTTGACAACTTCGTTATGTTGACAGTTAGGTTGAAATGTCAAGTTCGTTACCGGGTTATTGGCAACAGAGTTCATAGAAAGTAAATAAATTCGATACTAGCTCACTATTGTTTATTGTATTTATAAAGTTAATTTTAAGCTAAAATGGCCTTTCGACCTGCTGAGAAGCAAAAGCGACTACTTATACATTGATTTTTCTACTAATCTTAAGAGCTATAATATAATTTGAAGGTGGGAGTTCATATTACTTTTTAATAGTAACCGAAGACATTTTTTATTAAACTTTAAGTTACAGCAACATTTAAATTAAATACCTAATTGTGCATCGAAGTGTGCAATGCATCCAATTACTTTTTCATGTACCTTAAACATATGGCTTAACATTGGTGTCGGGTTGTGTTTTTAAAAGAAACTGTAAAGTTTTAAAAAAAAATCACAAATTCTGAAATGTAAGCATATGGTGAAAATGACCCTAAAACTGGGACAACCTGTAATTTACAGACATGAATAACGCAGAATATTTACTCAAATAATAAATTGAGGCAGTGAGAAACAAAGGGATGAAAGTGCCAAAATTGAAAATTTAGAGATAAATAGTGCAAATAGTAGGAAAATATATCTTCTGTTCTAGAACTAGTAGCCCTTTTAGGTGCTGAGATGCATCATGATTTAGAAAAAAATTCAATGGCAGCCTTCCTAAAGTCTGATCTTTAAACGCGTCATACTCAAAACTTTAAAAAATTTGCTTTTCACTACCTCACTTTATACATACATTTTTGTAAAGTTTTAAGCAAAGCCTACCTCAGATATATCCGAATCGAGTTTCCTCTTCTTGGTTATGGTTACAAATCTATCCATCGAAACAGGCGAAAACTGACAAAAGATTTTAAAATGATAAAAAGCAAAATATGTGGAAGGTAGCGGTAGCACTAGCTCGCATGAGAAACATCGAATGAATGCGTGGTTTAGATGCATAAAATACTATTTATCCCTTTTTAAACTTGCAAAATGACCCCCCCCCCTTCCCCACTCCTCTGGACTACTCTGGACGGAACTAAGTCCTAATTACTCTTGAGTCATTCCATGTCAAGTGGACTAGTGGTCCCCACCCGACCATCTCCGATTTGGATCAAATTTTACAGAGGTATAGACATGCCTATGAAACTAACCTGTGCAAATTTTTAGCTTCCAAGATCCAAATCTGGAGGAGCTAGGATCCCGCAAAAAATGTGGCCCAAAATGGCGGATGAACTTCATGAAACAAGTTGCAATGTTTAGGTCAAGGTTGCAGAAAATTTTATCACAGTGGAAGCCTAATTTTTTTTGGAGCTTAAAGTACTTTTGGTTGTCAACACTCGCCAGTATATTCTTTGAGATTGCGCTTATTAGATTTTGTGTAGCACGTGCCTAAACTTGCGAAAAAACGCGGTGGGCAATTTTTTTCCTGGATTTCAGGTGGTCATAAATTTTTAACGAAAAAACTTCAAAGGTTTATACTTCGTAGTTTTATTGTCCAAATACTTGTTTTTAATGTTTTACAGCTACAGAGCTTAAATATTGTATTTGTAAAAGATATTGGCACCCTAAGTATCGATGAAAACGCTTCTTTTGAAAAATCGCCTGTTTTCAACTCACTATATCTCAGGTTTGTCACCTAAGACCATTTTTTCTTTGGCACCATTAGAAAGAACATATTTTTTCCTATCGAAATGAGTTTTTTTTTCGATGGTGTTCTTTCGAATAAGGAAGAAAAAATTAGCTTGAAATACTGTCTGTTATGAAGAATTGGCATAATTAGGTTAAGACTGCAGAAAATTTTATCACACTGGGGGCCTAATATTTTTGGAGTTTTAAGTACTTTTAGTGGTCAATACTCTCCAGTATTTTTTGTGAGATTGAGCTAATTAAATTTTGTGTACCACGCATGTTAACTTGCAAAAAAACGCGTTAGGCAATTTTTTTTTTTTGGATTCATAAATTTTTAACCAAACAAATTCAAAGGTTCATGTTTCGTAGTTCTATTGTCCAAATACTTGGTTTTAATATTTTACAGCTGCAGAGCTTAAATATTGATTTTGTAAGAGATATTGTTGTCAAAAGTGTCTATCAAAATCATTTTAATGAAAAATCGCCTGTTTTCAACTCACTGTATCTCAAGTTTGTCACCTTCCACTGTTTTTTTGTTGGCACCATTAGAAAGAACAGATTTTTTCCTATTGAAATGAGTTTTTTTTTCGATGGTGTTCTTTCGAATAAGGAAGAAAAAAAATAGCTCAAAGTATTGTCAGTTATGAAGAATTGGCATAATTAGGCTAAGACTGCAGAAAATTTTATTATACCAAAAGTTCGAACTTTTAACAACTTAAAGTATATTTAGTTGTTTATATAAATACTCTGATAAGAAAAAATCTGTTATTTACAGTAGTACTAACGAAAAGATGATGGAAGGTGACAAACCTGAGTTACAGTTCATTGAAATCAAGCTATTTTTCAAACAGGAATTGCCAATAATTTTCATGTATGCTAGACAAAAGCTAATGAGCTGGAAACCACATAATTATTAGAATCTATTAACAACTAAATGTACTTTAAGTTGTTAAAAATTCGAACTTCTATTATAATAAAATATTCTGCAGTCTTAGCCTAATTATGCCAATTCTTCACAACCGACAAAACTTCCAGCTTTTTTTTTCCTCCTTATTCGAAAGAACACCATCGAAAAAAAAACTCATTTCGATAGGTAAAAATCTGTTCTTTCTAATGGTGCCAACGAAAAAACGGTTGAAGGTGACAAACTTGAGATACAGTGAGTTGAAAACAGGCGATTTTTCATTAAAATAATTTTGATAGACACTTTTGACAACAATATCTCTTACAAAATCAATATTTAAGCTCTGCAGCTGTAAAATATTAAAAACAAGTATTTGGACAATAGAACTACGAAATATGAACCTTTGAATTTGTTTGGTTAAAAATTTATGAATCCAGGAAAAAGATTGCCCACCGCGTTTTTTCGTAAGTTGACATGCATGCTACACAAAGTTTAATAAGCTCAATCTCACAAAAAATACTGGAGAGTATTGGCAACTAAAAGTACTTTAAATACCAAAAATATTAGTCCCCCAGTGTGATAAAATTTTCTGCAGTCTTAACCTAATTATGCCAATTCTTCATAACAGATAGTATTTCAAGCTAATTTTTTTATCCTTATTCGAAAGAACACCATCGAAAAAAAAACTCATTTCGATAGGAAAAAATCTATTCTTTCTAGTGGTGCCAAAGAAAAAATGGTCTTAGGTGACAAACCTGAGATATAGGGAGTTAAAAACAGGCGATTTTTCAAAAGAAGCGTTTTCATCGACACTTAGGGTGCCAATATCTTTTACAAATACAATATTTAAGCTCTGTAGCTGTAAAACATTAAAAACAAGTATTTGGACAATAAAACTACGAAGTATAAACCTTTGAAGTTTTTTGGTTAAAAATTTATGACACCGTGAAATCCAGGAAAAAAATTGCCCACCGCGTTTTTTCGCAAGTTTAGGCACATGCTACACAAAATCTAATAAGCGCAATCTCAAAGAATATACTGGAGAGTGTTGACAACCAAAAGTACTTTAAGCTCCAAAAAAAATTAGGCTTCCACTGTGATAAAATTTTCTGCAACCTTGACCTAAACATTGCAACTTGTTTCACGAAGTTCATCCGCCATTTTGGGCCACATTTTTTGCGGGATCCTAGCTCCTCCAGATTTGGATCTTGAAAGCTAAAAATTTGCACAGGTTAGTTTCATAGGCATGTCTACACCTCCGTAAAATCAAATCCAAATCGGAGATGGTCGAGTGGGGACGATTTGAAAAATTGGTCCAGTTGACGTGGAATGACTCTCTTGCAAGTGCGTAAAGCTAATGTTTCATGATGGACTGGACAGACATCCTTCAAGGCAGTTTGAGAGGGGTTCGACTACATCAACATCAACAGAATAGTCGTTAGAACCCTTGTACGACAATAGCGACAATATCGGTTTCTTATTTAAGAGCAGTGCGATAATCTTCACCACACTCGTTCTACGAATTTTGGGTCTTGTGTCTGCGCGGCAACCCTGCGGCAAAAAACATATTAGGAAGAAAACGAACAATGAGCTGCTGATATGCGTTTTGAATGGCTGTGTGAGTGTTTCCGATTTGTGTGGTCTGATATTTTGGAGCCACGTGTAAACCCTCTAGGAGCAAAGGTGCCTAAGGCCCTAGAAAAACTACCGTAGAAAGAAAACAGGAAGTACACTAAGTGTCTCGGTTTCAGAATGTGTAGCAGCTCATGAGAATTTGAACTGCCAAAGTTATCTACATTTCTTCAAATTTTCAACCGCTTAATATTTTCAAAAGTGAAAATGAAACAAAATATTTTTTGTGTGGGGGGGGGGGGTTTGAAAATTTAAAAAAAAAAAAAAAAAAAAAAAAAAAAAAAAAAAAACGTTCTTATTTTACGTTACAACGTCGCAAAACATTTCGGGGGGGGCTCGGGCCCGTCGGGCCCCCCCCCTGGATACGGCCTTGAGTTGAACCTTTAATGAGGTACTTTCACGTGACGTCACAGCCGTTTGTTGTCCATACGACTCCCGACCTTTTTACCATACGACTCTCTCTGCTGACTTGATGCCATGCTTGATGCTTATGTTTAGGAATCCATTGCTGGCCACCCAGTTGCTGTCATCTCACCGTTGCAAAATTGGATAAACAAACAATTTAGTCTCACTGCTATTTGAAAGATTTTAGTTTGTTCTAAATGTATACTTGTTCTGAAAACTTGAGCAAATTCTTTTTAATGCAAACGAATATACTGTAGAACAAATGAAAGTTTTTCAGGGGTTTAAAGAAAAGTTTGTTTCGAACGTACGATTTCAACAGGTAAGTGAACAACTTATGGAAATAATAAGAAGTTCTTATCCCTCAGATTTTGCGGTAGACTATTTTTTGTTGTTCATATTTTTATGCGTTTTAAACATTCGTAGAGAGCTTTGAAAGTTTTGTTTATTACGTAAAGAGTCTGCACTTTTTTGTAGTGAATTTTATCGAATCAAGTATATCACAAGGAGTGTTGATATTTTTGTTACTACAGGAGAATCATATTAAGTGTTCAACTGAGCAAACAGACTTATGAAATAAAAATTTACTACAGCAATCACTCTAGCTGATTTTACGTTTCTAATCAATATGCTTTAAATAAGACTTTATTAAGCTGCATAATTAAATTAGACATGAGATTTCTTATTTACTCAATTACAGTGGATTTTATGGATTGATAATTATATTGACATCATTCAACGAATAAAGAGTTTCAAATTTTTAATTTTATGATAAAATGGATTTGACTAACAACTAAGTTATCTGCTTTCGTTGTCTATGTCAAAGTCACTCATCTTTTTATGTTTATATAACAAGGTGAATAAAATGAATGTTTGAATAAGATAGCGGCCTATTCAAAGATGGGGGAATTTTGTGATAGGTTGACTAAAAGGCAGAAATGTTTCATTTTCGATATTTTAAAGCGATTTAAAATATTCCCTTACCCCAGAAGTTGCACAAATCCCAAATTTTTTTGAACTTGTATGCCTTATATTCAGGGTTGATAGGTTTCTACTGAGACAGTAAAAACCAGTTAAACCAACACGAGAAACCCCTTTCTGCCCCTTTTATTGCTGAAATTCAGAAAATAGCTTTAAAAAAAATTACTAACATACAACAAAGAATACGTAGGAAAAAATGATTAAGTGTTAACCAGAGTATGATTTATTTACAATATTATCCCCATTGAAAATCACATGTTACATTATTTACACTCTGCAATAGTCTATAACAATATACAAGTTTGGATGATCTTTCAAAACCTAAACATTTTCTCAATTTATTGTGTACCTATGAGAAATTTGCAAAGATTCTCTACAGCCCAGCAGATCTAGTTGGCATTGCTATCAAGGAACAGGCAAGAAACTATTTGAAAGTAGTTTCATTCAGTTTCGTCAAGAGTTACATGACAAGTTTTTGAATATCAGAGTTTAATAAAATGAAAAACGAGGATAAAGTATATTTCATTTGGGTATTTGATATTCTATTCAGTGTATTTAATGCAAACAAGATGTATATACAAACAACAAATGGGAAAAGTTTGTTAGTTACAAGATAACAAGATTAAAATTGTAAAGCGAAGCAATTTCACTGCTGATAAATATTACTTGGCTTCAAAAATTTCAGTCTTATAATTCAACTTTTACATTTAATTATGAAATATTAATTATTATAAAAACTTTTTTAAATGATAAAATGAAGTAAAATTTTTAGGTTGCTTCACCAAATGTCATTTTGTAATTATAGTTGAACCCAAATTTTACGTTTTTAGTCGGACCACAGTGGGAAAAAATGTACCAAGCGGTAAAACCTAAAATCGGGGGCGGACTGCGCTTTGTTAAAAATTGTCACTTATTCAATGAGTTAGGGGGGGGGGGTGTAATTCAAAGTAAATGTTTTCTGGACCTAAGTCCATTTGCATGATTTGTACTGATAAATTTTTTTGACAATTGTTGCTAAAAAAAATAATAGTGTTATGTTATTGTTAAAATAGTTTAATTTACTGAAGAAATTTTGTGTTTTTTAGATTTTTGCTGGAATTTTAGATGGAAGAACATTCCTATATGAAGAAATATCCTAATTCGTACACCTTTATTGCCTGTAAAAGTCAAAACTTGCTTTCATTGATTCTTATCATTCTATATTCCCTTACTTTTAATTAACTACTGAGAATTGTAAATGGTTCCTCTTGTGAACAGCTTTTATCCTATCAATTCCTAACATTGTTTATAATAATATTCTTTAATATTTTCTTGTATGGAAATATACCTCCTGGGGAACCCGCCTTGCTTCTGCAAAAAGGGGTAATGCGCTTTTTGCATCATACCTCCAAAGTGGCATCCATACTTGAGCACTGTTCGACCTGAGCCACAGCATTCTGACTCACACGAGTGGTTGCTTGCGTGCTCAGGTTAGTTGCGAAAGCTGTTTTACTGTGCTCCAGTCTGAATGCGACTTTAAGGTAGTGTGGAAATTGATGCAGTACTTTCTCTTTCATAAAAAGAAACTTAGATACTCAAAAGCAAGATTTTGCAGGCAGCATATTTTCATCTTCAAAGTCAGAGTGGCATTGCTTCATTCAATCATATTTATTGTTGCAGCGAAAAGCATCTCATATAGTCGGTTTTTACCTATTGCATATGCATGTAAGTATTAAAATATATATCTGTATAAATAAATGAAATACATACTGTGTGCCGTGTGAAGGTCAAGTGCAGTATCTGCAAATTTCCCCCTATATGTCATTTTGGTCATCTGTTGTACGTTAGCTTTGTTGTGCTTTATTCCTCGCTCGCATCATGCATCTTTTTTTTACTTTTCTTTAACTTATTATCTTGGAGCAAAAAAAAAGCCAAAATGCCTTGCTTCATTTTCGTAATTTTGTGTTTTCCGAAAAATGAGACGGTAATGGAAACCCTGCCATAAAAAAAGACCTTTCAAATCATGTGCTTTTTCTTTTTTATTTTCAAAATTATTTGCATAAATCATGGAGTCATTAATGTAGTCTACTTTACCAATTTTTAAGCATGTTCTTTAAAAATGCTCTTCTTGTATAGATGGATCATTGTAAGTTTTGTATTTGTCACTTGGACCAGTTTTTTTTTTTTTTTTAACAGTCATGGGTATACTTACTACAGTAGACCCTCGTTATATCGCTTATTCGGATATATCGCTCTTTTCTTGTGTCTCCCGAAATATCAAAGCTTATTAAAAAAAAACTTGCTTTAAGTTTGAAACCATTAATGAAAACGTATGGTAAAAGTCAGAAAAACTCTTTTCTTTATTTTGTCAATGAACAAAACGATGATTCTTCTATTCTTATAAATTCCCTGGGAAAACAGCGACAATTCCTGTCACACAAACGTACATACCAGCAAAATATTTCATCTTAAGTTGGAAACTGCTTCCTCCCAGGGCCGTAGAAAAGAGAAAAACTATTTTTTATAACCTCGGTTATATCGCGCTTTCGGATATATCGCTCTTTTTCTTTGTCCCCCGAAAAGCGCGATATAACGAGGGGTTACTGTAATATTATGTCCGAACTTCTTTTGCCCTGTTAAGTAGTACAACTCAAAAGGCGTGAATTCGAAAAGTGGCTAGACAGTGCCTGCAGAAGTATTGAACCATGCTGCCACTATAGACTTAATTAATGGAAAATCGTTGCCAATGGGTATTTGCAAAAGTGGACCGCTCGATTGCATTGCCCATTTATACATGTTGTAAGTGACATTTTTGCCATACGTATATTTACCTTCCACTATTCCACTTTTAGAGAGATTTTCTCAAGGACAAAGAAACAGAATAGGGACTAGTGGAAATTCTTTCTGGATCACCATTGGCATTCTAGAAAGAGCCCTGTTGGTGCTATTTATATTGAGGGTAACAGAAGCCTACGGACTTGTCTCCCGCACTTTGTCTGCAAACACTTGAACTCTCTGTTTCGATCAAGGACAGAGTTTTTGAGTCATGTACCAATTGTTAAACTGTTCAGATTTCTTCTGAGCATATTAAAAAAAAAAAAAGATTTTAAATTTGGCGAGATGTTTTCAAAACCTCTTGCACTTTTGCATTTTCTTTAAGTTTTTGGACTTGTGGAGTTGGTTTATTCTTTGTGATGCCAAGAAAGGATCAGAAAATAAAATATCCCATGACTTTTGCCACCTCAGCGTATACCACCCACATCACAAGTACAATAAAAAAGTATACCACATAGTTTATATGAACCCCGCATGAATGGCGCATATAATAAAAAAGTATTCCACATAGCTACTAATTCTGTTTCATTGAATGCATGATACCGTTTATGCATCTTTTTCTTGAACAAGCCTTAGTATCTAACACGTTGACTGCCACACAAGATAATTCGTAGCATGTCATTTTAGTAGACAGACTTGACTGTGAGTTAGTTCATAGGCGATAAAGATTTGCTGTTTTCGTACAGGTTTGAATTTGTCTAGTACGCTGACATCAATTTAAATATTTGGCTTTTGAGGAGGTACCTGTGGATCAAAACTGGCTAACAGGTACAGTTTCTAGCACAACTTATGTGCTATAGATTTTACCTTTCTCGGCAGTCAACTTGTTAATAGTTTTTTATTTGTATTTTTCACAGATAAATGTCAATATTTTATTTCAATTTTAATAAGTTGTACGGTATGAATACGTGATTAATTGACCAAAAATTTCATATGATGTATTAATGTTTGGAATTCACAGCATAGCATTGTTTACATATTTTACTTGTACGTCACTAGCTGGATCATTTGTTCCGAGAAAGTTTAATGTTACAATTCTGCCGTGGGAATGATCCTGTTGATATGAAAATTAGAAATATTTGCAAAACAATAAACGAGTTTAACAGAAGTATGGACTCATTAATATTTTATATTCTTCCACCAACGATGACAATAGTGTGTTCTGAACATGAAATCTCTCACTACAAGTGGAACATGTTTTACAATGCATAATTTTCCCACATGGATGCATCAAGTCATTGCAAAGTATAGGTCATTGTGTTTGTGTGGTTGTAATTTTTAGTCTATTTTTTCACCTGTCAACTTAGGGTATGTTCGCATAAAGCAACTGGTGACTAACCAAGCGCATTCTAATAGTATTTCCAGCTAACCCATCCTGTATGAAAACACATTATGAACACCACACCAACATCATCGAAAACAACCGAGTTAACCAGTTGCTCTATTTGAACATAATTTTAGCTTTATTACTGGTAAATTGATTAAAACGAAACTACCATCTTATTTCTACTCTTACCTACTTAGCTTTCAATTTAATTTGATCTACAAAATTAATTCCAGTTTAGTGTTTAATGGGACATAATGATACGTGACTAAACTGCCCATTAATGGTGGAAAATATTTTAGTGCTTTAAATAAGTATTTTTCAGTAGTCTTAAAAACCCATTTAACAATTTTGAATAGTCAACATTTTTTCTTTCACTTTTGTAAAAATAACAAAAACACATTCGGATAAAATAATTTCATTTTGAAATGAAAATCAGCTCTCACATATGCAAAATTTTTCACTGTGCCAATGAATCTGATGAGAAGTCAGCCGCTCCAGCTGAGGTAACCTAGAGGGGAAACAATTTTTTGCATGCAAATATCTTTTGAGTATGAAAAGTGTTTTTAAGAAAGAGAAAGTACTGCATCAATTTCCACACTACCTTAAAGTTGCATCCAGACTGGAGCACAGTAAAACAGCTTTCTCACCTCACCTGAGCACAAAAGTAACCACTCGGTTGAGTAGACTGCAGTGGCTCAGGTCGAATAGTGCTGAAGTATGGATGCCACTTTGGAGGTATGATGCAAAAAGCGCATTACCCCTTTTTGCAGAAGCAAGGCGGGTTCCCCAAGAGGTATATTTCCATACAAGAAAAGATTAAAGAATAAAAAATATGATACTTATCCGGTAGGCAGGCGCAAGCGAAAATTCACTGAATGATTATCGCCAAATAATATACAATTCCGCCTAATTTCTTACAACCATATTTGTTTACAGTTGAACATTTTCCACATTCCGTTGAAGGATTTATCATTCCCTCCACTTGGCAAGTTTCGATTTTTCGCTTGCTCCCGGCTAACGGATGAGTACCAAAAATATTTATTAGAGAAATCATTGCAATGGTTTAATGAGTTAAAATAAAGGAATATTAAATTACAAAAAGTATTCAAAAGAAATCTAACTTTAAGATAAATTTGTACTTGGTGTATATGCAATAAAAGTAACATATTTCAATTCAGCTCTTAAATTCACTTCAACAGTTTCAACCAAAAATATTCTGTTACAACAAACTATAACTTCTGCGGGCCTTCACACCAAGAATACCTGTGCTCAAAAAGAGTAACCTTTATTAGTTAAATATATGCTACTAGGCACTCTGCAAGCTTAGGTGCGAGATTGGCTAAAATTACACAAAATGTTAACAGTACTAGGTGGATCCGCTTGGATGAGGGGGGAGAACTATATCTCCCAGCAGTGGACTGTATATAGATGAGTCGCAGTTCCAGCAAACATATTTATTGCTCTTCACACATTAGGATACAATACTGCATGGAAAGAGAGAGACAGAGAGCCCTATGGCTGTCTTCGTTGGGATATCCAAAGCGACTGGTGAGGGAAGGCGAGCAACCTGATCCCCACACCGAGAGAGGGGCACTTGGCGAAGCCAAGTCCCCATACTGGCGACATCGCTCTTATACGCAAGCAAGGCGAGAACACTAGGAAATTGTACTAAATACTTCAATGGATAGATGAGTACTAGCTGCCAGGGCAGCTAGATTAGCTTCCTGCGGCATGTTAATGCATAACGTCCCCACCCCTTAACTTTTACTTCATTCTGATGCTATAATATTATTTGATATAATTTAATATTCATTAGATTTAAAGACATACCACGTATGTGGCCCACTAATGAGTTTCATGTTTTTTGATTCAGTTAAACCTTCATTCAAAATTCTCATTATTATTACTGTTTCATATCAACTACGTTTTTTAACAATGGATTTCATGTTTAATCAGTTAGGACAAATTGCCATAAATTTTATTACTAAAATCATATACCTAATTATATAAATTAAAACTAACAAAACCTGAAAAATTAAGAATCTATATGTACCTAGTTCGACTTTCAGTTCAACGGCATTCAGGAGAAAGAAGCATGACATAGAAAGAAAGAAATATACTCAGTTTTTAATATAAGTAGAGGTTTAGTGTCATGTTTTACACAACATTGTGACTGATAGTGGGATTCGTCACAGAATGTTTGCAGTTCTACACCTCTTCAACAGGAAATTACTAAACCAGATATAAATACCATGCCACTGCTCAAAAGACTAGTTTCAATAATATTTTCTGTAGCGTTTATGTTACTACTGAGAAGAAAATAAAATTGATAAATAGCACGGATTCACAATTAACCCAAAGCCACAGCTATCTGGAGCATAAGCATTCCATTAATGTTTAAAATTAAACCTGAGCTGAAATAAACTCATGTTAAGTAGGGAAATAAATTAGTTAGACACAAAATGCAGGAGCAGCAAGATCAACATTTGAAACAACAAAAGAAAATAATTTATAAAGTTCTAAAAACTAAAAAGTTAAGTTTTTTGATACTCAAAGCTTCAAATAAATAATAATAAGTCAAAAAGTAAATAAATAAATGAAAATAAAGATCTGATCAATAAATAAAAAGCCCCCCCCCCGTACTTAATTCTTTTTCCGAGAATAAATGAAAAACCACACAAATTTTATTTTCCAAACATTGATTTTGATGAAAGCAAAATTCATATAAACATAACGACTAAAGTAAGGATTGATGACAAAATAACTTACTGTGTATCAGATACTCGTTGAATTTCAAGTGTCATCTTTTCTAGGCATCTTGTGAAAAGGAATAAATGGCTGGTACAGCTTCTTTTCAACATTAATTTTTGCATGAACAGCTAATGGACCCTGAAACATGATTCTTCGAAGCGTTCGGAACAAATGCTCGTGGTCATACATGGCGACGTGAAGTAACCCGGTTTTATCATGACAAAAAATCTTTTATAAGCTCACAATTAAAATATAGAAACAAATCGAGGAATATTTCCTTCTCCTTGCATTCTTCTTTTTCATTATTATTCGTAAATCCATATCCACAACAACTGGTCACGGTTTTTCTTGGAGAAAAAAATTTATTACTGCGACAACCATACCACTCTCGTAAACATTAACACTACCATGTGCATTTGTTTTGCATACGACTATTTCGGCCAGGGTGTTCTTCTTCTCGGCGTGAAAGTACCTCATTAACGCGATAATTTCCAGGAACAAAAAATTTCCCCGCTTAAAAAATTTCCCACGCTTTTTCCACATTAAAAGACATTTCTTTAACTTTCTGCCTGTGCTTGCATTGAGCTTTTTTTAGGGAGAGCTGGCTTTTATTTATTTATTTATTTATTTTTTTAACAATGGAAAAAAAAACTATGCAGTTACTTATCCAGTTCAGCGCCCCTAAAATCTGGCGCCCGGGGCACGAGCCCCGTCTACCCCCCTCCAGTTACGTCCCTGCCACTGCTCAGAAAACACGAACTTGAGCTATTTATAAAATCTCTTGCACAAGGTTAAAGCGAGATGGCGCTTTCTCTACTCAGAGATCATTTGCTTTTCCCTGCGCAACGCACTCCGTCTCTGCCACATTCAAGGACTTTCATTAACTTATCACACGGAAATGTTTGGGTTTTAAAACCACGTGATGAAGAGCAGCAGACAGAAAATCTGCGTCTAAAAAAGTGAGCAGTGTTGCAGCTACATCCACAGCTGATAGGTCGGACTCGCCTGGTAATTGAAGATGTTTTTCAGAATCTTTGGGCTCTTAATTTTTAGTGGTAAGTGTCAACCAAGCCTTTCTTCATTCATTGAATTTGTGTTTGTTGTGTAAATGAAAGTTTTCCGATGATTTATTGCCCAAAACCGCAGACACGTGTTTCTGGGTGCCAAACTTGATCAAAATCAAATATTGTGCTACACGGAAATTAGTAGCTTTTATGAAGAACGACATTGAAGCCAGATTGCATTAACACCCTCTGAAAGAGAGAAAAACTCAAAATTCTCTTGAGTTTCAACTTTTTGCATCGAATTATGTAAAAAGGAACCTTCTTTATTTCAGTTTTGGCTGTTTGGAATTTGTTTTAGCAATCGGTCTACAGGGTTTGTGTCATTTGGCCAGGGCCGTATTTAAGGGGTGGGTTATTAGGGTTCAAACCCCCTCCGAAAATTTGCGAAACTGTTTTAAAAAATGCTTTTTAATGCTCCTTTTTAGTTATCATAATTGAATGATAGTGCACATTAATTTAGATTTATCTGCAGTATTTACCTTTATTGTGGTTTTTGCAAGCATAATTTCATACACAACAACACACCTTTTTAACTAGCGCGAAGATGTTTTGTACACATCAGAATTTTTTCCTTCCTTGGAAAGATATGTTATTATTTTATTTTTCATGACAATGTCCCTTTTGCATTTACTCTAACAAAAAGCAATAGAATATATTATATAGAACATCAAATCAAATTTTATTTATCATATAGATTTAATTTCTAGATTAGAAATGAGTTGGTAAAATCCTCCCCGCAACAATAGTCTGATTGCGGAAATTCCAGGGCCGTATTTAAGCTGTGGGTTTTTAAGGTTTAAACCCCCTTCGAAAATTTTTGAAATTCTATTGTAAAATGCTTTCCATACACTTTTTATTTTTTGCTGAACTATTTTATTTTTAATTTTCATATTTATTTTTCAATTTCATTTGAAAAATGGAACCATCATTGTAGAATTGTTGAACAAATTAAGTGTTTTATCTGTAATATTTTTTATTATAATTTTGGCAAACATTATTTCTTGCATAACAATGCGCTTTTTTTCCTTCGAATTTTGAATACCATTACCAAAAACACCGAAATTCCTCAAATCTGGAAGTGTCGAATTCTATTTAACACAGTTAACAAGTATCGTAAAATCAAACTTGCAGAAGTATTGCTTTGATGCTTCGAATGCACGTATGAGAGTAAACGCTTTTTGAGTGATTAAATGACATCGAATATTTAACAGGTGGCGAAGTAATGTAGTGATCAGATTTTTTTTCTTCATTGAAAATATAGGTCATTTTTTTTTAATGTTAATGCTCTTTATGCATCTATTATATAGCATCTATTATATAGAGTCTCTCATTCATTGAGGGCAGGAAAGTCTTCGACGTCTGCTCTAAATGCAAAACCCAGCAGGCTTCTCCAGAGCACATCCTGGACTGTCTGGGACTTTGCAAAGAAAATATCGTTGAATCACCTCTTCTTGTCCTCGATTTCCTCCGGGTCAATGGTCTGATGGACCTTGCCTGACTTCGTCAGACATTTGGAGGATTAGTCTCAACTCAACTCATGCGTCTATTATAACAAAAGAAATATAATTTAGAATACGAAATCAAATTTTATTGATTTAATTGAGAAATGGGTTTGGTAAAACCCTCCCTGAAACATAAGTCCAGTTTTTTCCTTGGATACATCTACCCGGTTTAAGGCGGAATAGGTATGGCTTCCGTTTTTGATGGCACCATTGAAGCAAAAGTCATGCCATAAGACCCGTTTACGGCAGGCAGAAATTCACAACGTACATGTCCACTCAGAGAAAGAACATCCATGTCCGAGCCTGGATTCGAACCTAGGGCATTCCAGACTTCTCTGACTTCTTGACAAATTGGCTGGCACCTACATTTAAAAAATTGGCATGAGTCACTCATCGCTTTCGAATGAAAACGTTTAAATGTTCAGAATCAAATACTCAGGCCCGTCATTTGGAGGGATTAACTCCCGCCCACAGGCCGTTTTTTTTTTGAAAAATACACATTAAGTATGTACCCTTTAAACCCCCTCTCCCCAGGAGAAATTCGAAATGACGGGCCTGTATATATTTACAAATTCACTATCTTAAACTTTGACCTCTAATCAAGGACAAACCAATTAGCTTTTTAAAAAAATAAACTTCACTTTTTCCTATCATACTACTACAAACACATCTTAATTTTTTTAACAAAAGTTGAAGACATCTGCAAAACACCTACAACTTACAAGATACACCTGTTTCATCTACAAAGTCTTTCTTAGCAATGAGAATGTAAAAGTGCTTCAATATCAGCGGAAGTATATATAACCCCCATTTTTAATCTTCGGCTGCTTAATCTGAAAAATACGTTGCTGAAAATATAATAAGGCAACTCCACGGTAAAAGATGTATCAGTTTTTCACAAAACAGCTCACAAACAGGGTCGTCATTTCAAGTTTTTCCAGGGTGGGGGGGGACAAAGGGCAAAAACACAATACAATTTCACCAGAAAACAACAAAAACTACGCCCACTTATATGTAAATACATTGATTTTTCAAAGTCAGTGGGGGGGGGGGGCAAGTGACCCCCTGCTCCCCCCTAAATGACGGGCCTGCTTACAAAGACTAAATATGTTAATTCCTTGTTTTATTTCATGGAGTTAATGAAAAACATGGTCTATAGTTCTATATAATGCAATTTAACTTTGAATATTTCTAGAAAAAAATATGTAAATAATATTACTTTCTCCGTAACCGACGTATCTTCTACACTATAAAAGATGAATGATGTTTTTACAGTGTAATAAAGTTAATTTCATAGTAATAAACTGTAAAAATTGCTAATTTTACAGTAATAAACTGTAAAGTTGCTAATTTAACAGTTTATTGCAGTGTATTTTACAGTTATAAACTGGAACCTCTGCTGCCAGTATTATACTGTTGTTTTTGCCGTATAATACAGCTAATTTTCGGCAATAAACTGTGAAATTGCTAGTTTTGTAGCTTATTACTGTACATTTTACAATTTTAACAAGAACATCGTCTTTCAGTATTATACTGTAAAAACAACTGTTTATTTTTTCCCAGTGCATGTTCTTGATAAAATTCGTGCCAAGAAACAAGGTCTAACATAATTGGAATTTTTTTAGGCTGTTTTGTCCAACACTTGATGCTTTTTTTTCATAGTGGAATAGGCCAATAGTTCTTCAGTCAAACGGCATCAATGTGAACTTTTGGGTTAAACGCCAATTAGTAGCCGATCCATAAAATCCATTCAAATTTCAGTTGCACAAGAAATGATTTCTAGGTTAAATATTTGTCTTTCAGCAGAAGAACTTGCAAAAATATGTATAACGATCAATGTTTTATTTTTTGAGCTCATTTTATGTCATAAAAATAGATAATAAATCATGGGATACTCCTGTCTTTTGAGCTCTTTATTGTTTAATGTTGCTATATTTCAATGTGTCAAATATAAAATTAACATGATATAATATTCTATCGCATATTGATATTCAAGTAATTCAAATTTTCAGAAAACATTTTTATTACAACCTTTAAGACAGTTTTAGAATTTTAATTCGAGACAAAAAATGCTAAAAAATTTTTGCTACTAGGTTAACAGGGCATGTATTCCAACTGCTTCTTTAAAAGCATACTTAATTTTATATTGTTGGTGAATTTTTCATAATTTTTTTTATTTTTAATTATTTATTTATTTATTTATTTATTATTATTAAACTCCAAATGTTTCGGCATGTTACTATTATGCACAAAACTTTTTAAAGCAAATTGTTGTATGATTTTCAACTGCTTCTTTAAGAAAGTACTTCATTTTATTTTAGTGATGAATTTTTGTATTTGGCGTTATTATTATTATTTTTTATTTTTTAAATTAATTTATTATTATTATTTTGTCATGATTGTTAGTGAGTTTTCCCCCCATTCCCTTGCAGTACGTTGCCTCATTTTCCAAAAAAATCTTGTATTTGTGTAAAGGAATTTACAATGTGCCATTTCTGTAGTGGAATAGTATTTTCTGTCTGCGCAATTTTCAACATTAGTGAAAGGACTACAGCATGAATCAAACAAAGCTCTACAACTTCAACATATTTTTCTTTTCCAGTTCTTAAATGTATGAACATGAATAAATAAGTGTTTCTTTCTTTAAAATTGTTGACGAAATGTTTTTCAAAAAGTGGAGGACCGAATCAGGAGCACTTTTTTAAAAACATCGTTTTTTCCGCTTTTTACTGAATTCAAAAAGGCAACTTACAATTTTTTTAGAAGACGACTTTGAAGTTCTTGCACAGCTATACCGAAAAAAATAACTATTATTCGGTAGAAACTGCTGTTTCTACCGTATAATACTGGCAGCAGAGGTTCCAGTTCTGAACTGTAAAACGCACAGTAATAAACTGTAAAGCAGACGTTTTACAGTTTATTACTGTACAATTAATAATTTTTACAGTTTGTTACTGTAAAAATGACATCTATTTTTTGCAGTGTAAATAAGGCATGATTTTTGTCCGATCAGACTATTTTTTTTTAAATTAAATTTTACAAGTTGTGGGAAGAAAACAAATGGTGGTCCGACTTAGGTGCACTTCTTCTATTATTTTAAAATAGCCAAATTGAAATATCTTATTTTATACACTTGCTTTCGACACTGATTTGAATTAACCAGCAATTGTCCACTTCTTTAAGTTTTTATAAAAATGAATGTTTGTATCTATCTATGTACGTATGTACCTATGTGTGTCCTTTATAGACTCAAAAGCTACCCGTCGGATTTCGCTAAAACTTTCACAATTTGTTTATGTCCTCACTGTGCCCATCAATAGACCAATTAGAAAAAAATCTGATTGGTAGTTCTTTTTTTATTTCAATTTTAGCTGAAACTTCCACATAAAATCTCGAATTTTTTAAAGGCTTTCCCCCGTTCAAGTTATTTATTATTTAGTGGTTTTCTGATTCGTCTCTCAATTCGAATAGCTTAGAAATGTTTCTTTCGTGAATATTCACCCTTGAATATATAATACTGCTGTTTTTATTTTTTCAAAAGTAGAAACGTAGTTTTTTTAGAAAACCATCCCAAATAAACACCACATTTATAAGTTTGATTTTGCATTGTCCTTCACGCTGATTTAACTGACCACGTTGTCAGAAAAAATACCTTCTTGGATCTCGCATGTTGCATTTTAACCGGCGCGACACCGGGCATATCCACTAGTTTTAAATAAAAGGTCTTGAAGGAAATTTATCTTGAAAATTTCGTTGTGTGTCTTTTTTTTTTTTTTTTGTAATTCGATGCCCATATCATTATGAGGAGATGGTGTGTGCATTAGAGTTGTACTGAGTGCCACTTTAGTCGAGTACCGAGTGCTCGGCCTTTCACTAGTCGGCCGAGTACCAAGTTATCGAGTACTCGGTATGACAGTTGTTGCAACGCAGTTAAAAATACAATGACTTTGTCAAAATAGCTCCATAACATTTTTTATTTTTTTCCCAAGTAGCTTTACCCAAAATAGTCACTACCTTTTTCTTACATTCATTTAAAATGACTTACTCCTATGTAGTGTTATCACTATACCAAGAATTTGAGACTGCAAAATGATGATTTAAAACATTCGTAGTCTAAGTTTTCATGCAATTCAAATGAAATTGGAATATGTATTAGTTTATGAATATTCATCTTAGGGATGACATTGAACTCTTCCTGTCCAAAATTTAGCACACTAATAGGTGATATGGAAAAGATAGTTACACACAAATGCACAAATCATAAATTTGTAACGTAGAAAGGACGTAGGCAATATGCATTGATTTTAATAATTTTAAAACATAGTTTTAAAAAACTAAAAAATACGCTTTTACAGTTAATCAAAATATTTAATGATACTCTGATTTCTCTTTGATTTTCGAGACTATTAATTTTTATATTAATAGTTTTGAAAATATATAATAAAATAATAAATATTTTTGAAACCGCTAAGTTCACATGCACTTATAATATATCAACATGTACTATAGCTTAGCCTTTAGTATTAATAATAATATAAAAAATATTACTTTTATATTTTCATAGAACGTGAATTTTATCTTTTATTCAGAGTTACATACACACACAAACTGATACACTTATAATACATCAAAATGCGTTAATATAGTTTAGCCTTTAGTACTAATAATAGTATAAAATGTATTACTTTTATATTTGTGAAGAGCTTGAATTTTGTCTTTTGTTCAGAGTTACATACATACGTACATACATACAAACAAACCCACATGTGAAACTGATAAAAGTGTATTAAAAATGGAGATTGAATAGTTGTATTTTGTAAAAAAAAGCAATTGTAAATTTCTCAAAAATTTCATTTTTACGAAAAATATTCAATTTTTACAACTACCCAGCATTGGCCGAGTACCTGTTCGAAATATAGCCGAGTACCGAGTACTCTATTATTTGGCCGATGACCGCGTATTTACTCAGTACTCGGTACACAACTGGGTGTATGCAAATATATATGCATGTAAATCTGAAATAAGTACGACTGCATTAAGATAGTTTATTTTTTGAAAATTTAGGTGCCGCATCCGTTGATGCTCGTTTTGACGAGATAAGAACCTGCGCAACTATTCATGTAGGGGATTTATTCAAAAATGATGGACTAACCTGGGAAGAAAATTTGAAAGAGAAATGTCCGTGAGTACATTTTTAATGACCGAAATGTTTTTGATTGGTTTCAAATTTTGATTTAAACCTGACGTTGTTTTTTTAAACATGGCAAAGGAAAAGCAAAAATAACGAATGAAATCAGTTCATTTTAAAACAAGCATAGGGGAAAGTAGGGTAAAACCGGGTACCAGGGGCGGCTCCTCAGTATGGGCCGGGTGGGCCGGGCCCACCCAGAAAAATTGAAAGAAAAAAAATACACAATTAAAAATACACAATTAAACTCGAAATTTGAAGGCAAAAGCTGGGTAGCCTTCAAATTTCGAGTTGAGCCGCACCATAGTTTGCGGACGCTCGCTGGTAAGATAAATTCACTTTATCTACCAGTTTGTTGGCTATCTTAGCTACATTAAGAGGATTTTTGCCTCCGGCTCGATCATTGGCTATTCCTAACTGAGGAGCCCATAATAAGGGCGAAACTGCAGTCTTAGGATGCTATGATCGAGCTGTGGGTGCATTTGCTTCAGTTCTGCCTCAGCCCTGGCTTATGGGCGGTAACTCATTGCACAATTCTTTACAATGCTCTTTCGATTGGTACTCATTTTTAAAAAAATTCATTATTCCATGATCAAGTACTTTCCTAGTCAGGAATTTTTACTAAGTAAAACCTATATTTTATTCAGCTGGAATTTAATTTGGTTGATAGAATCTAATGTTCGAATTGCTCTCTTACTTTTTGCAGAGTATTCTTTGAATCCATCGATTGTGTGAATGACTTTTCTGAAACAGAGACGGGCAATACGATTTTCGACAACTTAAAACTACTACAGGAAGAGGGAATTTCCAATTCAGAGGAGGGTGTGATGGTCTCTTCGTGGGAGATAGTTAGAGATGTGTGTAAGCCTGGAACCCATCTCAATGAAGGTAAAAGGTCAACTTATTAATTTAAATGTAAAATTAGACCACGGTGGTCCACCTTTTTGGGCACCAGAGTGCCACTATCTGGAGAGAAAAAGCTCAGCGTGCCATGTTGTATTTTCCCAACAAGCTGAAAATTTTTAAAAGATTAAAAACGGATTATTTGTTATCTGACTATGTAATTCTTACTTAAATAAAACATTTTTCACTTGAAATCGAAATGATAATAAAGATAACCCAAGTCCGAACTAAATAGTTATCGTTAATAAACTTTTTTTCTTACAGGTTCTGTCAGCTATGTTATACTTAAAATATGAATAAATAACACGAAACATTTTATGCTAAATATTAAACAGTCAGTACTTAGTGTTGATTATGAGTCTGCAGCTTTTAAACCTAGTCATTAAATTTAGAATTAGTTCTTGAAAATGCTAACAAATATAAGAGTTTTAAGTGCTGTCAATTTTTATTCAACGATATTTAGATTTTTATATATTCATAACAGAAAATATTTGTTCACAAGCATATTTAGAGCCAAATCTACTACAGCACCAGAGGGCTAAGGTGTGTAAATGGGAAAAAATTTTGTCGGTACAAATTTCCAAAGTTCTATATTACGTGGATAACTTGCTGTTGAAGTAAGCTGCAACAGTAAGTAACAGTTAGCAACAGCTGCAACAGTTAGTAATTCCGATGTAGATTTCAAGTGGGTAACAAGTAGCGTCTTGCAGAGAAAAAGATATAGAATTTGAAAAGAAAAGCAATTTTTTTTCATCATCTTGAAATTCATCAAACCTAACATGAACGAATACTTTGAAATAGAAGTAAAATTTTCTCCATATATCATGGGAACATTATTGAATTTGGGTAATTACTACTTCCAGTATTAATGTTAAACGTTTTTAGTTTTTTTTTCTCCAAAGTCAAGGGAAAGAAACCGAAGTTTCATCATAAAAGAATGCATGCTTATACTGGTTTAGGAAACAATTTTTTCTCTACAATTGTAAATTAAAATTATTTAAACGCTGGATAATGAAATGCAATAACTAAATTGGATTGCTATTCTTCATTCCTAAGTAGCAAGCGCTCTTTGCTTTCCTGCAAGATATTTTAAACCCAAATTCTAAAATCTTAACCAGTATTTTTCCTTTGCCTGGCTATCGCACATTTCGATGAAGAAGTAACTTGCCACCCTCTTCTCTTTCTCCTGGGAAAAGTTCAGAAAAAAATCAGAGCTCTACTTTGCTATTTGTTAAAAACAATTTAAATTGTGCAACCATTTGTGTAACCATACCGAATTTTGTTCACTCTGGTTTCTTAATTTTAGTTGTAGACTTATCTGTTTCGAAAATTTCATCACCCGTATCTGAAACTATTCATCGAAAATTAAGAGCCCATTCTGCAATTTCGAACGTTTCATTCGTGTTAAGCACAAATATGCTGTACAAAGCATTGCCTGTAATGTCACAATTTTCGCTGGATGTCCGATAATAGCGCTAAGTGCTTGCAATATTGCAGTTCAGGCAATTTGTATGCCAGACTTCTGACACTTGTCATTTTATCGCTATAATATATGTCAATATAAGGGTTTTAGCTTTCGTCAATTTTAGAATTTTCCAAAAAGTCTTCTTCGCGTGCCACTGTTACTGCTTTGCCGTGCCACACTGTGGCACGCGTGCCACGGGTTGGCCACCCCTGTTAGACCATAATTAATGCTTAAGATAGTAATTACTTGAACGTTATCATTTTATTATAACAAAACATATTTTTAATAAACCGCGAATTTTTACAATATGTGTGTCAAATTTTTATAATGACTCGTTGTCTTGTGCCAGCAAAGCTTTCAATTTTGCCTTCAATTTTGCCAATTAAAAATGACTTGGTTTCATTTTTCTTTGATCTTCGAAGCTATTTACTGGAATCAACTATGGTGTTTAGGAACTTAATAAAAATATTGCTAAATAGGTGGAGCTGCAAACTGAAAATATTTTAACATGTGGCTTTGCTCCATATTCCCCTACCATGAAATTTTTTTTTCTTAATTGTTCCGATATATTTAAATCACTAACCTTAAAATTTTTTTTCATTTTTAGATTACCTTAAGCATGCTCAATGTATATCCACTCTCATAAATCCATTTGAATTCTGCCGAACAAAAGCTTTTCAGTCATTTGAAGAATTCGAGAAGCTTTTAGAAGATGAGGATGAGGAAGTAACTCCGAGTATGAAGCAATGCTTGTAAGTATATTATATAAAAAAAGGTAATAGACTCTGAAAATCTATTAGAATTGTGTGCAACAGTCCTCCAAAATTATCTACACGATTTTGACACTGTTCCGTTAAAAAAATCCTTACTTGAGTGATTACAGCAGTCCATAAAAATCCTTATTAGAGAAAGGACAACAACTCCTAAAAATTCCAAACAGGATGAGGATAATACACTGCGATGCAAAAGTTTAGACAATGACGCAATTCAGCTGTAAACTTTATAACTGCGATAATAGAAATACAAACCGTCTGGAAACATATTAAAAAAAAACCCTTTTAAAATAAATACTATCATCAAAACCCAATTGTTTGATACGCTTTAACACTATTTTTTGGATAAAAATAGAACCTTTCCTGTGGCAAAAGTTAAGACACTTTTTCGAGTTTCTGTGGATTTTTGTTGGCACATGTAAATTTAAAAGAAATGACTACTTTAGGTCTACCAAACTTGGTTGTCGAGATGCTGCGAGCTAAATAAATCCAAGCGGATGAGGCTACAAAGATTTGGCAGTTGAAAGTTGAAGTTAATATTGGTTCTTGAAATTTCGGGCTTTATCAACGGATCAAAGAAACTATTAATCGAGTTTTCTTGAATAGTGGCAAATATAAAGCAAAACGCAGACCTGGGAAACCCGGGTAAACGCGATGATCGTCAGATGAAAATACTAGCGAATGCCCAACAAACAGGGACGGATATAAGGGAGAGGTGAGGAGGGCAATCGCCACTTTTTGAGCGACTCAACACTTAGTCCAAGCAATATACATGTTGAACAAGGGCAAAATTGCAACAGATGCTTTTTCAACTATTTTCGGGTAAGCAGTGGATACTAAATAACCTATCCAAAAGCGGACAAAATCCGGTCCCTGGAAAACCCATAAAATAAGATTTGAAAAGGAGGGGCTATTGACACCTAACCTTCAAAATAGGTAAGCTAGTATTCTTCCTAAAAAGCATAGTAAAAACATTATTTAGCATTCTCAGCTGTGATAATTATAGATTAAGAGTTTCGTGTAATGGTTACGTTTCAAAAAAATAGATAAACCTCGATAACTGGATTTGGGTACGGGTGTAGCTCGACCATTCTGTTAACCCGACGCATTTATTTTCTTCTGTAGTGCAATGTTATATTTATATGGGTAGAGAAAAAGGTTTCTCTACACATGTTGAAAGACACTTTGTCGACAACTATTTAAAGCAGAGTTTACAACTTAAGGCCCGAGATCCATATGCGGCCCAAAATGGCATAAATGCTTATCTCGACATACGACTAATATAAATTAGTTTATGATTTTCGTGACATAATAATACTTCTTTTTCCAAGCATAAAATTAAGATATTTTTAAATGGTACAAAAGTTTCTATTAAATAGTACCAAACAATTACCACTGCGAAAACACAGCCTGAAATCATTGTTCTTCGCGTGATACAGGAGCAAAATCAGCCGATCAATGTCCTCGTCTATTACCGTGGTGTGCACATGTGCAGAGGAGGATACTGCGACACTCAGAATTTCCACGTCAGCATCACCACCAATGCCTAGAACAGTTTTTTCGCAATAAATCACTCATAATTAAAATCATTGTTTGCTTGTTTTCTTCCATCATCCAAGAACTTTCCTTTCTTCCCGAAAAATTGCATGCACTCTGACTGAAATGGAATCGGCAGTTTGAAGAAGGGAACGAAGACCAAAATTTCAAAATTGGGTTTTTTCGTGATTGTATATCTCCAAACAAAACAAACAAAAACCATTTGTTCTTTTATTCTCACTAACATTTGTATCCACAGTAGGAGATATACAATCACGAAAAAACCCAATTTTGAAATTTCGGTCTTCGTTCCCTTCTTCAAACTGCCGATTCAATGAATGTCTACTGGTTTTCGTATAGCATAGTCAGTGAGAGGCATCTTGGGTTGAGGACCCTGTGTAGCCGTCAAAAATAACAATACGCCTCACGTTTTAGTAATAAAATTAAAGTAAGAAAGAACGATATGTTCATACGTATCGTTACCAAGGAGTGCGATGTGTACGAGAGATCCTGTACCCAAAACATGTCTCTCTTCCTGTACCATGTTGTCAGGTTCTTCGCCACATGTTTTTTTTTATTGTGCAGTTGAGTTTGAGTTTGAATTTGAATTTGATACTATGCAGGCCTGGGGCGGAGCCCCATTTTCCTGACGTCGTGGGTGAGTAAGGGTCACAAAAAATTGTGCAAAGCACAAGAATGTAGAGTGGGGGGGGGGGGAGAAAGAGTTACGGCCTCGTTAGGGCGACGAGGGCGTGGAGCACATCTTGGATTTGCCTCTGTTGATCTTGTAGGGTTTTGAGCACATCGGTCAGCATGACGATGAGCTGGTCGGATTCGGGCTTGTTGTGGCTGGAGCGCAGATTTTGGAGGGCAACTGGACGGGGGAAGAAGGAGAGCGTGAAGCTGGTATGGGCGGCGGAGCGTTGTTCCCAGGCGTTTTCCGTCTGTTTCTTGAAGGTGCGGGGTTATCTGATCTTGGCCTTGGTCTCTCGGGGCAGATGGGAGCGTTGGCCGGATGGTCGCCCCCCACACAGGGCGCAGCATGCAGGTTCTTCCTTATTCTTGGGGCAATCGTAGGACCGGTGATCCTGGGTGCACTTCAGGCAGCGAGGTTTCCGGAAACACTTGGCAGCGGCGTGTCCGTCAAGCGCGATTCAGATTGCGAGCGAAACGCTCGAGCGAAGCGAACTTTTCCCCGCGAAACCGGTTTTTGGAATGCGTTCCCATGACAACGCGGCGAATATTCGCCTGTCGTCAGCGTTCTAGCATGCTAGATATCGTCGTGAGCGAAATTTGGTAACGAGAGCGACAGCCAGTCAGAGGGAAGGCGCCATCTTTGCTCTGTTTTGACCGCGTCGACATTCGATTTCATTGGCTCTCGCGCTTTATCCTTAGTGGGTGAATACCATCACGTGACTTTCGCCCGCATCTAGTATGAATGATAGGAATTTTTGACCTGCGAGCGAAAAACGCTTCGTTCGTTCGCGTTGCTCGCAGTCTGAATCGGCCTTTAGGCTGACAGTTGAAACATTGGATCGGCACTTGCTTGGGACGTAGGTGTTCAACTCGGATGCGCAGATAGCCCAGGGAGGTGATGTCGAAGATCTGCCGGGAGTCATCATCCTTTGGTAGGAGCACGATGAAAAGCGGAAGAAGTTTCTTTTCTGGTCCGGATTTCATTTGCAGGACTTTAATGACTTGGAAGCCTTTGTGGGAGAGTTCATTCTTGATTTCATCAACTTCGGTAGTCGCCGGAAGGCCACGTATAACGACCTGTGCAGTTGAGTCTCGAAAGCTCGAAGCTTTATAGCTCGAATGATCCTGGTGAATCTCCAAGCTCTCATTGGGTCCCAAACTCTTGAGAAAACGGCAGGAAGTTCTCGTAACTCGAAAGATTTTCGCCGGTCTCTTGGGACTTGGAGTTATCGAGACTCGATTGTATTTGACTATCGTGTGACCCAATTCAGATTGTGACTGACACATAACACCTGCACGATTCATTTCATCACTAGTGGCAATCAGTGGCGTTCTCAGGGGTGGGCTGATAGGGCTGCAGAGATTTTTGCAAAATTTTCCAAGCAAATTTCTAAAAAATTAAGCTGAAATCGTTCATTTATTTTATTTGTTTATTTTTCCTTTCTTGCTGAAATCAAAACATGGGATTTTTTTTGAAAAGAAAATTAAATATGGGGCACAATTAAAAAAAGGAAAAGAAGTAAATTCCTTGTTTTTTTTAATCTCTCCCTTTTACTGTGTGTGGCGTGTGTATGGTCATCTTATAATTCAATTTTGATGAGATTTATTCTAAATATGTTTCAGAAACAGCAATTAATGCTAGTTCATTCATTTAATTCTGTTAAATAAATTTCAACAAATGTGTGATTGAAACTCAATACTATTAGGAACATAGTAAGGTAAAGGGCAAAATTAATGTTATTAAAGCTCAAACTTTCAAAAGTTTTAGCACGCACTTAATTAAGGAATACCTTCTTCAATAAAGAAAATTTTTCAAATTTCAATTTCATCAATTTCCATTTTCATTAAAACGCTTTACTTCTCAACAAGAATCATAACAGTAAAAAAAAAATTTTTTTAATAAGTATTTTTGTCATCTAAAATTAGCATTATCAGAAATTCGAAACATTATTAGGTGCCCCGCTCCCTCATTTCAAAGAGTCTCGGCTCAGCCCCTCCCCTGAAATGATTTGTCTGCGTACGCCGCTGGTGGCAATAGTCACCATTATTTGAAAAAAGTGCTGTATCTACTTGTATATCAGGATCATCTTTACTACAAACAGCAGCAGGCGATCCTTAAATGTTTACTTTGTCCAATTTTTGAACAGTGTATCTAAATACTTCCTGTCCTATCATTTTGGGAATTATGTTTCTACGAAATAAGTGAAAGTCATCAGTAGTAATACCCTCTTTGTGACTGATAGACCTGCAACAATATTGCGTAGGGGGGAGTCAAAATGAAACGGAGATACGGAACCAAAAGTGGGGCTCTAATAAAAAAAAAAGGAAGATATCTTAGCCGGATAGGGTTTTACCAAAAAAAAAATAACTTTTTTATTTTTTTTCATCATTTTGTGCGTGACTAACATTGTGTTTTCCACTTGTAGCAACAAAGTTATTTAATTTAGCGATTATAAGTTTCACGTAATTCATAAATTCAAAGTCTCAAGCAATTAGCAACTAAGTCATTTAATTTAGCGATTATAACTTTCACGTAATTCATAAATTCAAAGTCTCAAGCAATTAGCAACTAAGTCATTTAATTTAGCGATTATAGCTTTCACGTAATTCATAAATTCAGAGTCTCAAGCAATTAGCAACTAAGTCATTTAATTTAGCGATTATAGCTTTCACGTAATTCATAAATTCAGAGTCTCAAGCAATTAGCAACTAAGTCATTTAATTTAGCGATTATAACTTTCACGTAATTCATAAATTCAAAGTCTCAAGCAATTAGCAACTAAGTCATTTAATTTAGCGATTATAACTTTCACGTAATTCATAAATTCAGAGTCTCAAGCAATTAGCAACTAAGTCATTTAATTTAGCGATTATAACTTTCACGTAATTCATAAATTCAGAGTCTCAAGCAATTTGCATGTTGTAAAGACCAACGTGAAGAAACACAAATACGCAGGACAGACATCCGACAAAAGCTTTTGTCGGATGTCTGTGCACCCATAAGCTCACATTTTTTTTTTTGCATTGAAAAGGACGTTCCTTGTAACGCCGAAACACGCGTCTGCAGTATCCCTGCTTATTTGTTCTTAATTAACGTTGGTTTTTTCTTTACAAATTTCTACACAAAGGTAATTTGTTTCTTAATTTGCACTTTATTTGTACAAATTAAAAAACTGGCATCATAAGTTACCCCTCCTGTAATATTTCGGGCAAATTTTAAATGGGAGTAATATTTATTAAATTACCTATTGAAGTCCTAAAATTAAGGAACTTCTTGTGAATTAAAAAAACAATTTCAGTGTTTTCTTTTATTTTTATGCTTTTTTTTTTGTCAGCGGAATGGATCGGTATGTAATATTGGTCATATACGACCCGCGGCCCTCAGCTTTTCGTCCTATAGCTTAGTTGACTAATGAGAATTACCTTAGAAACAAATGCGTCGAGTTATCGGGATAGTCAAATTATCCAAGTGACGAGTTATGGAGGTTTTAACTAATTTTCTGCCAGAAACACTTAACAAGGCGCATCGTCTGTAATTATTCCAGTTGAGAAGGCTAAATGTGTTGTATTCTATGTTTCAAAGGATAATACTAGTTTACCTTTTTTGAAGATAAATGCCACTAGCCCCCCATTTTCAAATCTAATTTTGTGGGTGTTCCTGGGACCGGATTTTGTCCGATTTTGGATACGTTATTCTGTAAGAGTTACTGATATAAAAAGAATTAAAAAACCTTCTGTTGCAATTTTGGCCATATTAAGGGTATTTTTTCCTTAGTTTGACTGGACTAATTGGTAAATTTTAACATTGAAGTTCCAGAAAGGCATTTTTAGAATATAATTTGTACTAGCAGAAGAGAGGTTTAGCGCTCTCCTCAGGAAAACGTTTCGCCATTGAAGTGCAAACATATAAGTTCAACTTTTGCAAAACAAGTTGTATAGTTAAGAACACGAAAAAAACAATCCCCCTTCCTTGAAACATTTCTAGGTCCGCCTTTGACAACAAATGGTTCATACCCCGTTTCGCCTTGGAAACTTCGCATTGATATGTCACTATGAATGGAGCGATAAGGTGCTTAGCAATGAACAATAGATATCCGGAGTGCTGAGTTGACAGTTGATGTCTTTGCCTCTTACTGAGAGGGGGTTAGGGCTTTTTCTAGGGATATTTCTTCTACCGTAGTTATGTAAAACTAATTCTCTGGCTAGCGATCTGGCCAAACTTCAAACTAAGGGTAACTCCGTATCAAATGAAGCAAAAAAAAAAAAACACTGCCAGATTTTTACGAAATTTGCACTTTTTTACATCTTAAATGTATACATTATTTTTTTAAATTCTAACATTCATAATTGTTGAATATTTATTTTTTGAATTTCGTTAAAAAGCCTTTTTTTAACCTTACCGGCAGACTTGAAATCATTATAACAAAAGTTTTGTGGAAGCTACCGACTTTTTAAATAACTCATTTCAAAGATAATTGTATGCACTTTTATTATGCAATTTGAATACTTTTTGAAAATGTTTCATTTTAAGCTGAAATTTAAAATTTTTGAAATAATGACATTTCAGTTTTGTAAAAATATATAGGATTCAAAATATATTTTAATAAATATATTCGAAAGTTATCTGAGTGGGACCATGAAGAGAACAGTAATTAGCAAAAATTGAAAAATAGGGTCCTAAATTGCAAAATAGGGTCCTACATTACTTAGATGCTGATCCCTTCATGGAGAAGACGTTTTAGATGTGTTCAGTAAAAATCTTATTAGTACAGAACAAAAATTTTTGTTCGGGAACCAAAAAATCAGAAAACCGGGAAATTTTGTCGATTTTCCCGTCATCTTTTAAAATACGCAATTTTGTCACTTTTTAGAAAGGAAACTTTGTTTTTGTTTTTTTTTTCAATAAATAAATGAATATGAAGGGTTTCTTATGAATACTTTGTTACTCGCAAAAAGCGTAGAAAATTGTTACAAAAAGCAAACTTTAAAGCTGAAATTAAAGGGTCACGCAGAGCAAAATTTCCGAAATATTTTCTTGAACTTCCAAGTATACTAGTAAATAAAACACTTTCCTATTTTATTCCAGCTGGGGGAGGGGGGGGGGGTTCAGATATCCGGGATAGCGATGGTCCCAAACATCTCGGATGATTGGTATTCTACTGTAGTTCAAAAAATTTCTCAAAAACAGTAAACTTTTTTAATTGAATCATTTTTGAGATAATATTTTGTGAAAAAGATTTCTTTTCAAAACATAGTTAAATTACAAATCAAATTAAATGCATAACATTCACTTTAAAATGAACTTACTTGAGAACTCCATAAGCTCTCGTAAAATTAAAGTTTAATGCATTACAGTAAAAGCAAAAAAAAAAAAAAACAGAAATGTTCTACATTATGTTTTCAAAAAATTTAAAAGACTAGCTGAATTTGTTTTGCGTTTTATATTTCAATTGTTTGCAAAGATTATTTTTCTCCCGAAAAGTATTTAACTTCATGTAGTTGCATTCAACATGACTTATTATACATATCTGTAGCTCCCATTAAACTTGAGTTATAATTGAGCAAGTAAAGAAAAGGCCTTTCTAAGTTGTTTCAAAAACTATTTTTTCATCTATGAAAGGTAGTTTTTTCTTTCTTTCTTTTTAAAATAATGGTTAATATTTAATTGTCAACATGAAAGGTTTCTGAAACAAGCCAGCTCACGTTCTTTCGCACGTGCTGCAACGAGTCAAGTGCGTCTGAAAGTTTCTGCGTCCGATGAGACCAGCGAGCGATATGAAGGTCAGTCTGACGACCGATTTGCGGTAGGTGGTGGTGGTGTGGTCAATCTCCATCTCATCTTCCCGCTTGACCCACAAGCAGAGAGGTCCGCGGCTTTCGACATCCGAGTTGTTGGACCACGCGCGGGATTATCTTATCCGCACAAAGAGATTTCACGATGTGCGAAGGAAGAGGCGATTATAGCAGAGAGACGTTTATAGCTGTTGCACGTCGAGATGTGCGTGCTTAGACGACGTGATATGGAGATGCTGCGCAAGACGAGGTGTTGCGAAATATTGCGGAAAATTTCAGACGAGGAGTTTTGGAAAATTTTGAAAAGAGTACGCGCGTTAACTTTTGAAATTCTTTCGCTTTGCTACTGAGGAGAGGGTATTAAAGCTGTTTCACAAACGCTTAATTTTCTTAAACTAGTTCCCCCCTTTTTTATTTATGTTATACCTCGTTGCTTAATTAAATCTGTATTTTCATTGTCTAACCTATCACCCAAGGCCGTATCCAGAATTTTTTTTCGGGGGGTATATATATATATATATATATTGGACCAAAGCCTGGCTTTGGTCCAATATATATATAATACCCAGCAAGCAAAATTTCTTGCATCAACCTTGACAGATCTTGACATTGAACTGACAGCGTCAATATTGCACAATTTTGTACTGCATATAGATTGCATACAGATTTAAAAATCAATAATGCTATAACAACACGTGTGTAATATTACATACATCTTAACATATCAACACTGAAACGTGCTGTAAAATCAACATTGCACACATGTTGTCAGCATCAGGATTTTATAGAATTTGTTGAACTGGAGCACTGATTTTACGCTGCCGCCAGCAGCAATTTATTGATGCTTCAAAGGCAGAGCCCACCCTGACATTCGACTGACATAATAAGGCTGCATTCACCTTGACAGTCAACATTGGGGCAAGGAGAGTAACATAACATTCGCGCACAATAGGAGAGAAGCGCATGCGCGGATTTTACACCCGGCATTCCGGTTTTTTCCTTCAATGCGAAGCGAGCGCTGCACGTGGGGACGTGGATACGATTTAGGCTTCGTTAAAATTCGGTTGCTTCATTGTTGTGTGCAATATTATTGCTTTTTATTTGTGATCCTATTACTGCATTTATTCAATGACGCGGCAATACAATCCATATCGCGATCGATTAGCGATCAATTGCAGAAATGGGTGACAATAAAGATTTTTGTTTCTAAACGTGGCTGACAACAAGGGATTACACGCAAAGATTTTATCATAATTACTCTTCGAGCTCACGAGTAAGCAAAATTTTATTCATTAACTATTGATGTTATTCTTTAAGATAAATTGATTTTTTGTCTAAACAGTATTTTTAAAGCTGACATCAATCTATAGAATGTAACTTGAATTTTATGTTGATTATCTCGGTGCAATTAATGCTCCTCAATTAATTCTAATTAGGCATTTTATGTCTTTGTAGTAAATAAAAGAATCATAAATTTAAGAATAAATCAATATATAAGAAGTCTATGAATTTTAAGATGTTTAGTTAATCCAAAATCAATGAAGTAATTCTCATTATACTCAATTAAATTGTAAATTGTACAAAAAAATTACTTTATGTGACTCTCCATGTCAGCTTTAGAAACGTCCTTAAGCTAAAAAAAATAATTATTCATCTTGAAGAATAAAAGGAATAGTTAAAGAATGGAATTTACTTCCTGAATTTGAAGTGAAAATAACAAAGAAATAATAAGAATAAATAAAAAAGAAACACCCTGCAAACGTACTGATTTTGCACTGCATAACAATACGTGTGCAGGGTGACAAAAGCTGCATACAGACTAATTTCACACTGTCATATCAGTGTATCCTGCGATTTCAATGTTAAGATAATGTGTATGCAGGATTACAATAGCAACCACTTCTTGCATGCAGATTGATTTCACACTGCTATGGCAGCAATTTGATGCTCCAAAGGCAGAGCCCACCCTGCCATTCGACTGACATAAGGCTGCATACACCTTGACAGTCAACATTGGGGCAAGGCGCTGACAGCTCTTAGGGAGTAACATAACATTATTCAGGCAGTATTTAGGCAAGATTAGATTGGCTGACGCGTTAACCTGTATGCAATCCTGAGGCAAGATATTTTGCTTGCTGGGTATATATATATATATATATATATATATATATATATATATATATATATATATATATATATATATATATATATAATATTCGGAATAAGCACGACATATGAAAGTAATTTTTGAAATTTTCAGGGAGTCCTAATTTTTCCAAACTCAACACTGCCACGAAATTGACAACTGAAGAGAAACAGATGACAGTAATAAGAGCGTGGTAAAAAACATAGAAATTTCGATGGCATTTTTATATTCAAAGCATTTGTTGAGTGTTTCGGCGAAACATCCAATAAACTCTTAGGATTTTCTTTTTCTTTCTTTTTTTTTTCTTTCTTTCTTTCCTTTTTTTTTTTTTTTTTTTTTGCACTTCTAACACTACAAACCGTGCATTTTTTTAAATACAGCAAAAAAGGATTTATTTTTGCAAGTTTTCAAACTGGCAAAAATAACTCTTTAACTTTATAGCACGAGCAGAATCGTGCGGATACAGCTAGTAAATATAAATAATTTTAACTCCGAAATAAAAGTTCTAAACCTATGGCAATAAAAACATTGCGGTTAGTTCAACATTTGGTAAAAATATTTTGTATTTGTCAAACGTTCTAAAAGTTATGAGTAAATAAAATTTAATGAAGTATCATCCGAGTCAAACGATACAAGCTAAATTGGAAGCATTCAGTCAAACTCTGCAAATGATTCGCATGAAAGTAGTATAAATAAAAAAAAATATGAATTAAAAATTTACAAAAAGATGGAAAATTAAAGCTTCATGAGCACCCACATGCAAATACCTTATTTTTGAGTGTGTTCATGTTATCAAAGCCTGCAATCAGAATTTAAAATAAAAATAAAGACAGCTTTGGGTTTACATATAATTTACTCTAACAAAAAAGTTATAAGTTGTTCATTACATTAATACAAAGCATATTTAATCAAATAACTATAAAGAAAAGGCAAAATTCTACTTAACATTATTCAATGAAAATTTTTTCTTCGTGGTTTGCAAGCAAATTTGTCCATGACTGCTTTTTCGTCAACTTTGATCTCCCGATGTATTGTCATCAAAGCTAGACCTGTCAGTCGTTCGTTTCCGGTACTGTTCCGAAGATATGTTTTCAGTCTCTTCAATGTAGAAAACGATCTTTCTACTGAAGCAGTTGACACTGGCAGCACAGCTAGAATTTCTAGGAGTACTGCAATGTTAGGGAAAATATCGTTGCAGCATTCCTTCAATGCATCAACTGCATATTTGGGAATACTTTTCTCTTCTAGAATCAACTTTTTCCACTTTAATTGCCAAAGATCCCATTCTCCTTCTAAAATAGAGAGGTTCTCCTTTTTTAAATCTGTTGCATAGAAAGTAATTGCAGGCATTAAGTCCTTAAAGGTTGATTTTACGCAGTTGACAGGCAGAATGTTATGGAGGGCAATAATTTGTGCTTTGTGATCTGTAAAGCGTTCTTCAATAGAGGATCTTATTTCTTCTAAATATGGAATGAAAATCGACTGTCGGAAATAACTTTCAGGTACGTCTGTTGGATAATTTTCCCTGTGTTTTTGAGAACCAACTCTTCGTGGCATTTCAGCTTCTACTCCAAATGCTGATCCTACTTTTTCTGCTTTTGTGTAGAGAATTTTAAATTCTTCTTCAGCATTTTCTCTCATTGAGATGATTTTTTCGCATATGAAATCCACTCTTTCAATTGCGACATTTAAATCAATAATTTTACTTTGCAAGTACTCCGACAAATTATGGGTCAATCCGAGTAATCTGTCACATACAAGAAGTCCAATAATGAAAGAGAAGGTGCACATATTTTTGTGAAGAGCAGTAGCTTTTGCTGTGTCTTCACTTTCTCTGTGATTTTCAATTATCGTCTCCAACGCTGTTATAATTTGGGGGAAAGTATCAGCAAAAATTGAAACAGCTTCATGCCGTTCGACCCATCGTGTCTCGCAATATTTTTTTAAACACGTTACTGATGGTCTTTCTGATGATTGTAGCGCTTCCTTTAAAATATTCGCTCGTTTTGAAGATGATCGAAAAAAAGTGCAAACTTCAGATAAAGTTCCAAATATGTTTCGTACGGCTTGTACTTTTGACGCATCTGCTAGACAAAGATTCAAGCAGTGAGCAGCACAATGAGTATACAAAGCCTTGGGATACTCAGCCCTAATGCATGCTTGAACACCCGCAAACTGTCCTTTCATAACACTTGCCCCGTCGTAGCCTTGCCCCCTTAATTTGTTAGCATCTAGCCCCATTTTGGAAATTCTTTCTTTAATTAAAGTAGCTAAAGCAGTTCCAGAAGCTTCAAAAACAGGCACAAATTCAACAAAATCTTCTCTTATTTGAAACTCTTCCACATCAACATATCGAATGCATAGCGAGAATTGTTCCGTTCTTCTTACATCAGTTGTGCCATCCGCTAAAATGGTGAAGAAATTGGCATTCAAGGCTTTGTTAAGAATTTGCGATTTTATGTTTTCTCCTATATCTTGAATAAGTTCATTTTGGACAACAGAACTTGTGTATAACTCATTTCCACCCGATGTAGAGATGTGATCTCGCAAAATAGTGTCTCCAAACTGTGCTCGATAACGAATAAGGGACCGGAAGTTCCCGTCGTTGTGCTTTGGATCCTCCAACGAAATACGGCCGCAGTCGTCAGTTCCTCTGAGTGCAAGTTCTTGCCTACCGCACAAAATGATAGTTTGAATTACACTTGCGAGCATTTTTCTGTTTTTCTGCACCAGCTTACCAGCTTCCTTATTAATTTTGGAGCAAATATCTTCCTCTGTTCTTTCATGGATTTTAAGGAAGTTGTCTGCAGAAATTGCTGCTTCTCTGTGATACATTGTGTTTTCATGATTGGAAAAAATTTCAATTGCATCTTTCCAATTTATAAACGGTCGTTTTACAAGAGCCAGAGGACACTGATGTTTTCCTTTGCCGACTTCTGATACCGCAAAAATAATACAAACTTTACATAGAGCACCTTTTGCAACATCAGAATACAACAGCCATGTAAATCGTTTCATCCAAGAGAGTTGAAAATTCCTTTTCTTATTGCCTATAATTTGAGCAATAAACTTATATGACTCACTGGGTGTCCATGGGTTTTTCAACAAATTTGCTCGTAAAAAGTCATCCGAGATTTTTTCATGAAGGTATAAACCTATATCATGCTTGTTACCATTAGATGTTTGAGGAATTGCATAATTGTTATCTTCTAAATTTGGCCGCGAGCTCTGCTGCGTACTTTCAGGGGATTCATGACTGTTAGCCTAACAAAATTAAAAAGTTTCGTTAAAAGAAGTTTTTTTTAAGGGAGTGCGTGATTTATTATTCAAAATGTACCCACTTCTAATTTGTACAATCAAGTAAAAGGAACTTGTATTTATTTATTTACTATTTGATATATATATATGAAATTTTCAGCACTTGTAAATGATTTATATACATAATATTTTATAACCAATTATTTTCAAATTCAAATCTTTAATTAGCTTCTACGATTCTCTCTTCCACCCCACCCCCTCAAAGCCGCAAATCTGCTTAAAAATTAGGGCATTATAATCAAATTCTGCTCTGGTGTATTTAAGAATCAGCATTTCACCAATCCGCAATTCCAAGACCTCCATCCCATTTTTTCCAAACATAAGTTTTATGTGCAGTGTAATTTATTATTTTTATGCTTCTCAGTCACTAATAGTGATTTTTCTTTAAATTACATTATGTTTTTAAAAGGTTTGTTTTTTATCAGATCGCAGTCATATTGGTGCATAATCTTTCCTTAGCTTTTATTGTATCGTACAGGAATATTTTTGCCCCTGTTATTAATAGGATATATTAATTAAGATATTCAAGATACTTTCAAGCTAATATGTTCATGAACTACAAATAGTTAAGTAAAAGTAAGTAGTTGCATTAAGGGCACATAACCACAATTCATTTTTTGGCCATTCTTGCACAACCTTGTTTAGAATTGACAATAAAGCATAAGGGCCATTCCATGAAAAGTGAAACCAATTGGTCAAAAATTCATATTGAAGTTATGTTGCTATGTTATACATCATTTTAAAGCTTAAGATGTATATTTTAAGAATCCTGCATTGGTTTTTTGGTGAGAGTTAGAATAATACTTGTTTTCTTAGTTGGAAGTACGATATTCACGAACTTGTAAAAATCAGAAAAAAGAACACATTTTCAAATGCATATTTCTCATCGAAAAATAAAAACAAAAATAACTACTTGTAGCACAATTTTAACTACTAAGACGGTACTATAATAATATGCATTCATTAATTTCTTTTGAATTGATCTAAATGGTGTAATTGAAGTTTGAAAAAAAGAAGTTTGATGTTACGTCTGTAACAAAAAAGAAGCAAAAGTTGTCATTACGTCCTAAAAAATCAAAATAAAAAAAAACCCTTAATGGTCCTTTTGGCAAATTCTTAGAGTAATTGCCCACCATAGTTAAAAATATTGCAACTGATTTAGTTTTTAAATTAATGCTGTTACAGACGTAACATTTCGGACATAATAAATGGCTCTATGTTACGTCCGTAGCAAAAGTAAATTTCCAATTAAATAGGTAAAAAGCACAGGATGAGCAATACATGTATATAGCATAATATGGTACGAGCACTAAAGTTTCTGGTATTCTGATTTTGAAATTTTTAATTATGTCGGCATGTAATTGAAATTTATTTCTTAAGATTAATAAAATACACATATGGTATAACTGATTATAATTTATACCTCAACTGGCATTTTTTTGCTACGTTACATGGAAAGGGAGCTGTGGATGGAGTTGGGGGTATGGTCAGGCACCAGGTGTGGCAGAGAGTAAGATCTAGAACAGCATTTGTCAACGACGCTCTTTCCTTTTTTCAGTGTGCAAACTCCATTGCAGAAAAAGTTAAAATTATTTATATGCCCCAGGAAAATGTTTTAAAGCTGACGCCAAAATTGGAAGAACGGTGGGCTAACATCGCGAATTTGCCAAAAACCCGCGAAATGCATTGTTTTCGAACAGAATACGAAAATGCCGTTCGAATTTCGAGAACGTCGAACGAAAAAGGACACATTTTTTCATTCAAAAAAAAATTATCAAAATTGACCAACTGTCACCAAGAAGGTTAAATTTTAGTTTGGTACTAGTATTCTGCTATATCATCCAACATTTTCAAATTTTTAAGTTCTCCTAAGACCAATCACTGATTCCAGGGAGGAATTTACTTTTTCCGATTATTTTATGTAGCAGTCCCATTATGCATTAATTTTAAGAATACAAATAAATAAATTTGTGTGAAGGCCCTTCTAAACTTTTCTTGTGTCAATCTTTGTTGGAAATAATTGTCTTAAGATGCATTAATTCATTGTTACATATTGACATATCGGCATATGCTCTCAACTCCCCCAGACTTACCCAAATTTTCTAAAACTGTTACAGTATAACTTAAAATATTTAAATAATGTGTTAATTAATGCTACTGTATTGTTTTAGCACAAAAGTCTTTGTTTATTCCTGCTTTAAAATACTGTTTTCTACTTTCAAATCAGAGATGTTACGTCTGTAACACCACTTTGTTTCGTCCGTAACAAGTTTATGAATTTTTTTCAC
This sequence comes from Uloborus plumipes, assembly GCA_038373865.1. NCBI lineage: Eukaryota > Metazoa > Arthropoda > Arachnida > Araneae > Uloboridae > Uloborus > Uloborus plumipes. Next base: position 13,310 of record JAXGGA010009216.1, on the reverse strand, counting down.
AAATTTGGCAGTCAAAATCCACACAATCTTTATGGTTTTAGAAAGCTTGAAGTCTCTAGAATACGTATTAAAAAAAAAAGGTTCAAAATTTCCGTATAATTCAGAGGAATATTGTAAGTTGTATGACATAGTCGAGTTTTTGCTGTTTTGTGAATTACGTCTGTAACAGGCAGTTTTTAATTTCTGTATTTTTTTGTAATTAAGCAATCTGCACGCAAATTTAATGTAGCATAAACATCATCAAGTTACACTACAGGAAAAAAAATTGAAGACTTTCATCAGCCCAAACCAGAATTATTAGTGTTCAAAGTCTGCGATTGTTACGTCTGTAACGATGGAATTGCCCATAAGCTAAATTGCAGCAAAATTGTTCTGTTATTTTTTTTTTTAATGTTGCAGTTCAGACGATCATTTTAAAAGCGTTTTATCAGCTATCTATTTTTTGAATTCAAATGTAGCTCATATAGGTTAGTCAAAATAATTGAAAGTCGATTATGATGCAAAAAAGGTAAATGTTTCAATATTGTTGAATACCTTTTGTGCATTTTGCTAAAATAATTTAATGCAGCTAGCATGCCCTTTATTAGCTTTAAGAATGCCCAAACGAACACGAAACTAAGCGAGTTACCGTAACTGGTCAAACAATAGTATTCCAATTTAGTATGCCAACTTATATGAATATATACGTATATAATATTGTACATAAATCATTATTTAAAATGTCACAACTATAAAAGTGCAATTTGAAATTTTTAGTGATAATAGTTTGATCGTGATTTGATAATTAGTTCTTTACAAGAACTCTAATTGCAACATCATACTTCAACAAGTCTAAATTATTTAATTAAGTAATAATAATGAAATAAACAAAACAAAAAAAATACATACTCATCTCTAGTCATTTAACCTATTTGCATTTTTCTTAAATCCGAAATATGAACAGTGTTTTTAGATGACAATAACTTCCAATCAAATAATGGATGCAGTTTTTTAACTGTGTAAGAATGAATATACCGAACACAAATGAAGCATTTAAAAATTGAGTTGCTTACAAAATTTCGAGTTAATTTATTTTTAATTATTTTTAATTTCTTGTCTTTGGTTTTTAACGTAATTTTTTATAAGTTTGAAACAATGTGTGTACAATTATGTCACATCCACTACCTCGCGACATTGTTGTAATGGTTTTCTTAACGGAAAAGTTGTGGAAAAGTTTAATTTTCCCCCTCGAATTGACTGGCTAGTGCGTTCTCATACTTTCTCAATTTGTTAGTACCCCCCTACCCTAATTGTGCAGAATACCCCGTACCCCCATTTTGTGTGAGTCTACAAAATTTTATTTCGCAGTCTATTTTTTGTTTTCTTTGAGGGGTTTTTTTTCAAGTAGTTAGAAAACTAACTTCCCCCCCCCCCCCGCTAGATTTTTTTTTAGACATCCTTTGTTATTATTTTTTACAATCTATATATATAAAACGCTTAGCGTGGCGCAAAATGAGGCATCATTTCTACTTTTGCGTTGGCAACACTTCGTTGGCTTGGTAACGTCAGCCATATTGAAAACCGTAGCAGACGACCTTAAAAAAAAAACACTTCGTTCTTAAAATAAAGAGCTTTTTATTTCTTTCTGAGGCACGATATATAAATTTACTGTATGTTTACTCATCATGTGCAAAAGATTGTTATTTATTTTCTTAGTTTTCGATTTTTCCTGGCGACTAGGCTACTTTGTTTTTTTCCGTTGGCAACGATCGGCTTATTGCTTATTTGTTTCTTTCGTTTGGCAACGATCCGCTTCCCTTTTATTTACGATCGCTTATCGCTTTTCGTCAGTTGCTAGCCAACTTGCCTTCGCTTTGCTAACTTGAATTTTTGTGTGAATATTTATCAGCTTTTTGATATTAAAATGAGTGTTTTAAGAACACTACATTATAATTTGCGCCGGAGAGAGCAGCGGGCTAACGAGTCTTTCGACGAAAGATCTCAACGTAGATCTATTCGAAATGCTGCTGATTTTAGGCGTGCTACTTCACGCCGTGAGTTGCAATTTGCGAATAGAATGAATTCCGCAAGTGTTTCCGAACACAACTGCGGAATGATGACTGAAATTTGTGAATTTTGTGATGCACTTTACTGGAAAAAAGAATTGAACTCCAGTAATAAATATACAAAGTGCTGTCACGGTGGTAAAGTACGTTTACCACGCTTGGGGGAAACTCCCGATCTTTTGAAAGAATTGCTCTCTACCAATTCAATAGAGGCAAAAAACTATAGACAGCACATAAGGGAGTATAATGCAGCATTTGCTTTTGCTTCTATGGGAGCTGAAGTAAAAACACCCCCTGGCACTGGCCCATATTGTTTTAGAATTCATGGCCAGATTTATCACAGAGTTGCTCCACTTTACTCGAATGCCAAATTTAAACCTGGCTATGGACAACTGTATATTTTTGATGCCTCCGAAGCGAATACAATTCGTTTGGAGAATAATCCAACCTGCCTTAGTTCTGTGATGGGTGTGTTGGATAAGTTGCTCCACACATTAAACCCATACGTTGAATCCTATTTGCAAATGCATCAATTAATTCAGACAAATCCTACTGTAAATGTCAAAATGATATTTATGGAACATCCCGACTTGGATATGCGTCGTTACAATATCCCCACTTCTAAAACTGAAGTTGCTGCCATATTTGTCGGTGATGAAGGTGAACCCCCAGCAAATAGGGACATATGCATTTATCCGATTGGAGAGGGTTGCAAAAATATATCACCTATGAATCAATGCAATGATCCAATGGTTTACCCATTGCTCTTTCCTAGAGGGGAACCAGGTTGGTCCAGTGAGTTGACCCATGTTGAGGAGAGACGTACTGCTAAAAGAAACCGAGTCACTCAACTGCAGTTTTATGCTCATAGGCTATCAGTTCGTTCTGATTTCAGCCTTTTGCATAGCAGTGGTAAATTATTTCAGCAGTATGTAGTGGATGCATATGTCAAGACGGAAGGTTCTCGCTTGAACTACATCCGCTTGAATCAAAAAGATTTAAGGGTTGAGTTATACCGCGGGCTTTTAGATGCTGTAACGACTCGGGCCTCGAATACAAATTTAAGAGTCGGCAAACTTATTGTACTTCCTTCTTCTTTTCAAGGAAGTCCCCGTTACATGCAACAAAACTATCAGGATGCAATGGCTATGGTCAGGAAGTTTGGGAAACCTGACCTGTTTGTGACATTTACGTGCAACCCATCATGGCCTGAAATTTTAAATTGTATGCAAGGGTGTGACAGACCAGAAAACAGACCTGATATTGTTGTTCGGGTTTTTAAGATGAAACTAACAGAACTATTGGATGACCTCACCAAGCGAAATATTTTTGGTGTTGTTTCATCTTACATTTATGTCATCGAATTTCAAAAACGGGGCTTACCTCACTGTCACATATTACTGACACTAGATCAGTGTTCCAAAATTCGTACCAAGGATGACATCGATCAATTTGTTCAGGCAGAATTACCCGATATTAATATAGATCGGAGGTTATTTGAAATTGTTACTAAGTGTATGGTCCATGGTCCCTGTGGTTTTATAAACCCTAATGCCCCATGCATGAAAGATGGAGAATGCTCAAAACAGTTCCCAAAACAATTCAGAGAGGAGACTGAGGAAAATGTAAATGGTTATCCCATTTACAAAAGGCGTTGTACCGAACCAGTAAGGGTTGGTAAACATGTCATTGATAATCGATGGATTGTACCATATAATCCGTGGTTATCTAAAAAGTACAATGCCCACATCAATGTCGAAGTTTGTGCTTCCGTAAAAAGTGTCAAATATTTGTATAAATATGTTTACAAAGGTCATGATGCAGCCTCTATTACCCTCAAAAGTACCGATAGTGTTAATCACGATGAAATTTTAAATTTCCTAGATGGAAGGTATGTCAGTGCTCCTGAGGCAATGTGGTGTTTAAACGAGTTCGGCATGTCTGATAAATCGCACACTGTAATAAGACTTGCAGTTCACTTGCCAGAGCAACAGGCTGTTATTTTTAAAGAGGGGTTAGAAAGAGAAGCACTTGAATCAGCTTCCTTAAAAAATAGCACTTTGACTGCTTGGTTTAAGTTAAATCTTGCTGATGAAGAAGCACATCAGTATTACTATGCTGACATACCCCAACATTATGTGTTTGATAAAACTTCTACTGAATGGAAAAAGAGGAAAAGGGGTGGGCAACAAATAATTGGAAGGATGCCTGTAGTTAGTGTGCAAGATTCGGAAAGGTATTACCTCCGAATGTTGTTATTAAGAAAAACCGGTGTTCTAAGTTTTGAGGATCTTAAAACTGTCGATGGTATGTTGTGTGACACATTTCAGCAGGCATGCAAACAACTTGGGCTTCTAGATGGGGACCAGCATTGGAACGACACACTTATTGAAGCAGCAAGAATGCACATGCCTAACTACTTGAGAATTTTATTTGCCATCATTTGTGGGTTTGGGGAAGTAGAAAATGTTCCTGATCTTTGGGCTGGACACAAACAATCTCTTTCTGAGGATTTCATTCACAGGTATTCGGAGGAAACTGGACCTCTATACGCCCTTGCAGAAATTAACGAACTGCTAAAATCTTATGGCTTAAATTTACAAAAACTTAATCTTCCATCGGTAGACCTACCATGTAATCACTTCAGATTATCATACGATGTTATGGAAGAGCAGACTAAAGCTAAAGCTAATATTGACAAATTAAATAATGAGCAGCGATATGTAGTCGACACAGTATTACAGGCAATATATGCCAATAAAACAAATATGCCTAAATGCTTTTTCCTTGATGGACCTGCTGGAACAGGCAAAACTTTCGTATATTCCACTCTTTTACATGCAGTTAGGGGGAAGGGAGATCAAGCCATTCCGGTAGCATCAACTGGAATAGCAGCAACATTGCTAAGTGGAGGCAGAACAGCTCACTCTATTTTTAAAATTCCCCTTGCCTTGAATGCCACTTCCACGTGTAACTTAAAACCAAGCACTCCAGAAGCTAAAATGCTATTGGATGCAAATCTTATTGTGTGGGATGAAGCTCCCATGACACATGTCCATGCCTTTCTAGCAGTTGATCGGCTTCTAAAAGATCTGACTAAATGTGATGAACCTTTTGGCGGGAAGGTTATTTTATTGGGTGGAGATTTTCGCCAAGTCCTTCCAGTTATTTTAAGGGGTTCCCGATCTTTAACGGTCTCAAGCTGCATTAAGAACCATGGATTTTGGTCTAATTTTTATGTTATGAAATTAAATCAGAACATGCGTACCCTTGCTAATGAAAAAGACTTTGCAAACTGGCTTTTGCATGTGGGCGAGGGTGAAAGTGGGGAAAAAATTAAATTACCTCCATTTTGTTACCCAAATATTCAAGATCCTGTTCAGCAGCTCTTTCATGATATCGATTTTAGAACAGTAACACCTGAACAACTTAAAGGTCGAGCTATTCTCACTGTAACCAATGATTTGTCCATTGATATAAATAATCGTGTTCTAGATCGCATGCCAGGAAGTGAAGTTATTTACACAAGTACTGACAACATTGTCAGTGATGACCCTCAGGACCAACTCGCATACACCGAAGAATTTTTAAACAGCTTAACTCCAACTGGGATGCCCCCTTACAAATTAAAATTAAAAGTAGGAGCCATCATTATGTTGTTAAGAAACTTAGCACCTTCTAAAGGTCTATGCAATGGTACAAGACTGATAGTCATAAAACTGGAGAAAAATATTATTGTAGCAAAAAAAATTAGTGCTGATAATAACACCGACACTTATATCATACCTCGAATACCACTTATTCCATCCGATAATAACATGCCTTTTCAATTTAAACGCAAACAATTTCCTGTTCGATTAGCCTTCTCAATGACTATAAATAAAGCACAGGGTCAAACTTTTGATAAAATTTGCTTAGATTTGACAAAACCAGTTTTCAGTCATGGGCAGTTATATGTAGGTCTTTCAAGAGTCAGATCATTTGATTCTATCTCTGTTGTATCTCAAAACCCAGAAATTTACAATTGTGTATATAGAGAAGTCTTATGAATTTCTTCTTCTCTATTTAATTTTTACATCCCTTGCAAAGCTAATATTACCGCGGAACATTTTTATACAAAATCAAGATCCCCTCTAACTGCAACCTGTAAATATTTTTTTCCCCAACCTTATTTTTGTATACACTATGCTATCCCACGTAGACTTGAACGAAAATGAATTTATTGGAAATATCTAATAGTGATAAACCTTGCGTATAAAAAACCTTGCGTATGAATCTTAAAAAAAGATAGAGTTGCACACTTATGCTTCATAATCTAATGCACAAGTTGCTTGCAAAAGCAATTGTCCTCTTTGAGTTGAAAATGTTGTTTAAAATGTTCATATTGAAAAAAAAAAATACATCTTTTTAAATATAAATAAAGCTAGACAAATATTATTGTAGCCGGTGAGCGAGCGTAGCGAGCCCGGATTGCGAAGCAATCCGAAGGAACTGCGTAAGCAGTTCCGGGGGTTGGCGAGCGTTAGCGAGCAGGGGGCGATAGCCCCCTAGTAAGTAAATATTTCCTGAAAGTCAAATAAAAGCTTATTTCTTTAAACAATGACTTTCCCCATTGAGTTTACTTATTAATTTATTTACTACTAAAGTAAAAACTCAAAAGAAAACAAAATATGAGACCAAGTACACGAACTCTAGTATGTGTTGTCAATAAATAAATAGATGAATAAAACAAAATATTAGCTATTAATATCATATATTAAAGGGTCGTTTTCAAGTTTTGCTTACATATGCTGTCCGAAGTTTAAAAACGAGATAGACGAATTCGAAGCATAATTTATATTTTATATTCATTGTATTTTTTGTAAGGAATACCTCAACAAAATCTATCAATCAAAAAATAATTCAAATGTATTTATTTATTTTCATATAAGTCTTTAAAAATGAGAATCAAGGCAATAACGCCTGTTTATTTCCAATTTTCTTAAGTTTAACTAATTTTTATGTATATTTAATTGTGTAGAAAAAAAATACAAATTATTTTTATGTATCAAGTCTATTAGCAAAGAATTTAATATTGTTTTTTTTTCTCTCTCTTTCTTAACTTTTACCCTTCAATGTTATTTACTATACAACTCTAAGAAAATGTATATTGTTGTGCAATTTTTAAATTCGACAACTTCGTTATGTTGACAGTTTGGTTGAAATGTCAAGTTCGTTACCGGGTTATTGGCAACAGATTTCATAGAAAGTAAATAAATTCGATACTAGCTCACTATTGTATTTATAAAGTTAATTTTAAGCTAAAATGGCCTTTCGACCTGCTGAGAAGCAAAAGCGACTACTTATACATTGATTTTTCTACTAACCTTAAGAGCCAGAAAATTTGAAGGTGGGAGTTCATATTACTTTTTTATAGTAACAGAAGACATTTTTTATTAAACTATAAGTTACAGCAACATTTAAATTAAATACCTAATTGTGCATCGAAGTGTGCAGTGCATCCAATTACTTTTTCATGTACCTTAAACATATGGCTTAACATTGGTGTCGGGTTGTGTTTTTAAAAGAAACTGTAAAGTTTAAAAAAAAAATCACAAATTCTGAAATGTAAGCATATGGTGAAAATGACCCTAAAACTGGGACAACCTGTAATTTACAGAAATGAATAACGCAGAATATTTACTCAAATAATAAATTGAGGCAGTGAGAAGCAAAGGGATGTAAGTGCCAAAATTGAAAATTTAGAGATAAATAGTGCAAATAGTAGGAACATATATCTTCTGTTCTAGAACTAGTAGCCCTTTTAGGTGCTGAGATACATCATGATTTAGAAAAAAATTCAATGACAGCCTTCCTAAAGTCTGATCTTTAAACGCGTTATACTCAAAACTTTAAAAAATTTGCTTTTCACTGCCTCAATTTATACATACATTTTTGTAAAGTTTTAAGCAAAGCCTACCTCAGATATATCCGAATCGAGTTTCCTCTTCTTGGTTATGGTTACAAATCTATCCATCTAAACAGGCGAAAACTGACAAAAGATTTTAAAATGATAAAAAGCAAAATGTGTGGAAGGTAGCGGTAGCACTAGCTCGCATGAGAAACATCGAATGAATGCGTGGTTTAGATGCATAAAATACTATTTATCCCTTTTTCTTTTTAAACTTGCAAAATGACCCCCCCCCCCCTTCCCCACTCCTCTGGACGGAACTAAGTCCTAATTACTCTTGCAAGTGCGTAAAGCTAATGTTTCATGATGGACTGGACAGACACCCTTCAAGGCAGTTTGAGAGGGGTTCGACTACATCAACATCAACAGAATAGTCGTTACCCTTGCACGACAATAGCGACAATATCGGTTTCTTATTAAGAGCAGTGCGATAATCTTCACCACACTCGTTCTACGAATTTTGGGTCTTGTGTCTGCGCGGCAACCCTGCGGCAAAAAACATATTAGGAAGAAAACGAACAATGAGCTGCTGATATGCGTATTGAATGGCTGTGTGAGTGTTTCCGATTTGTGTGGTCTGATATTTTGGAGCCACGTGTAAACCCTCTAGGAGCAAAGGTGCCTAAGGCCCTAGAAAAACTACCCTAGAAAGAAAAACAGGAAGTACACATAAGTGTCTCGGTTTCAGAATGTGTAGCAGCTCATGAGAATTTGAACTGCCAAAGTTATCTACATTTCTTCAAATTTTCAACCGCTTAATATTTTCAAAAGTGAAAATAAAACAAAATATTTTTTGTGTGGGGGGGGGGGGGGTTAAAAATTTAATAAAAAAAAAAAAACAAAAAAAAAAAAAAAAAAAAAAAAAAAAAACGTTCTTATTTTACGTTACAACGTCGCAAAACATTTCGGGGGGGGCTCGGGCCCGTCGGGCCCCCCCCCTGGATACGGCCTTGCATCACCCAAAGCCCCAGTTTAGACGACCTGCTGCTCTAATTCTGTGTTTATTTCTTCACATATTGTCATAAACAATGGTTATAGATGGTCTTAACATATTAATTGCCTTTTTGGTTTAACCCGGAAAATATTTCAGTTCATCCTCCTAAACCTAATTTGAGCCGACAATGTAAGTAACATTCTAGTCCGTAACTGATTTTCTGGTTGTACAGAAACTGAAACAAACTGCTGAATCTAATTTTAAAAAAGAAGTTTTTATTAGTAGTTGCATAACATTTATAACTTTCTTGACTGCAATATCTCTACTAATAATAAAGCTGGATGTGGGTTTGTCTGTCCAAATGGGTCTATTAAATTAGTACACATTTTATGTGAGAACACATAAATATTGTTCGAAAAGAAGGATGCTTTTTGAAAATAAGGATTTCTCTTGTACCAGTATCAGTGGCGTACCTAGGGGTTGGCAGGAGTGACTCATGCATGCCACGGGCAAAAATGTGTTTCCGATTATTTGTGCAAAAATGTGTTTCCGATACTCAAAAATATCCTAAGTTGTTTAAATTGCTTAGCCGTGAAACTTACAATGGTTGTGACGCATCAAATACTTTTATTCTCGTCTTTACTTATAGGTTTCTTTCTTTTTACCTAAGTTTTCTTTCTTTTTCAGTCTTGAAGTTTATAAAGCAACTTGTTTTGATAAACTAATCGAGCAAAAATGTGGAAGTGCTCCTGAAAAAATTTTTAAGAATCTAGTCAAGAGAGCTAAGTATATAAGGCTCGTGTGCGATCTCGAAGAAGCTGATGGAGCGCTCGAGATATTACGATTTCGTGGAGCAAGGCACATACCATTTGACTTCAAGCACTTTGTATAGTTTTTATACGAATATTTTTTTCAATAAAAATGAAGTAAAATTGATTGTTTTGGCTGTTGTTGAATATGATAAGTTGGTAAAATTTGGTACATTTGTAAACACAAATTTGTACTACAAGTGATTCATTCGTTTCCTAAACGCTTTATACAGGGTGAAACGCAAAGGATTTCAAAACTGAATATCTCAAAAACGAAAGGTGATTTCGGAATGAAACAAACGGCCTGTTTGTTGTAAAAGCGGTAAAAATCTTGTGCATAATTTCGAAAAATTAATTCGAAAAAGTTTCAGCATGTGGCGCTGGACGCTGTATATGCAATACGAATACCCATAAGTAATGTTTTGAGGGCTGGAGCGATAATTTCTATTGTTAAAACGGGAAAAGTGGTTTAAAAAAACTATACTATTGAACCAGAACTATGGTTTTTTACAGGCAAAGCGACAGTCCTACAACAACAATGATAAGATTCCAAAAACTCGATGCGAATGGCTGTGGCCAACCCTGTGAAATTCCTGTGAAAAACTGTTCTTATTTAAATAATTTACGGTTTTTCAAAAAAAATTATTCATTCATTACTTTTTAAGTTTAATTATTTCTTTATTAATATTTTTTTTTTGTGCGTGTGCGTGTGCTTGGAATTTCTGGAAGAGAAAAAAGCGATTCTATTCAACGCATAATTCGAACTTTTAAAAAATAATGTATAAAAATAACAATTTAAATAAATAAAAAAAACATTATTTAAAAAAATAAATAAATAATATTTAAAAAAATAAATAAATAATATTTAAAAAAATAAATAAATAATATTTAAAAAAATGAATAATATTTTAAAAAATAAATAAAATAAAAAAGAGAGGTAAAAAAAAGCACAAGAGGGTTGTGAAAAAATTTGGGGGGGGGGAGGGATTTGCGCCATTGAGCTTGGGGGGGGATGGGCACCCCTGCTTGTTGTTCAATTACATAGCTTGTTTGACCGTCCTTTCACATTTGAATGGCTGAATTGATCGGTTCAGCATTAAGAACACTATTTATAGGTATCCGCATTGCAATTACAGCGGCGTCTGGTGGCACTTTTTGTAACAAACTTTTCCAAATTTTGCACGTGATTTTTACCGCTTTCACAGTAAATGTTCCATTTGTTTCATTCCAAAGTCGCCATTCGTTTTCGAGATATTCATTTGGAATAGGTAAAAATTGCTAAACATCTGGCAACTCAGCAAATATCATCAAACAATGTACACTCAACAGTATATCCAGAGGCGGTTCCAGTATATCCATATGCATGTTCTTTAGCTACAGGTTGCAGTTATACTTAAAACCAATGCATTCGAATTTTAGATTTTAGGAGAATTTCGGGCCCCCATGGCGCATCACGGGTCGAAGGGGCCCCACGCGGCCGCTTAGTCCGCGTACCGTTAGACCCGCCTATGAGTATATCACACATTTAAATCCAACGGACGCGAAAACAGCAATCCAAAATCACAGCGCAAAGGCTTCTAGTCAGGGATCCCTGATAGAGATTTTTCTGTTTATTACTATCAAGCTAATTTTTCGTGAGTCGCTTCATTTTAATGAGACGCCTAGCTTTTCCTCTTACAGCAATTCTCGATTGTGGTAGCTAATCGAGAAGCCAAACATGTTGAATGTAATAAAGACACCTTTGCTTCATTATTTACGGCTTTGGAAGAAAGATACTTGAATAAAAGAGCTGTTATTGACATCCACATACAATCCATTCTAAAACTAGAAAAATTGCAAACAGAATCAGCTAAGGGTTTAAGATATGTAACAGATGTTGTAGATAAAAGTTTAAGAGCATTAAAGATCTTTGATTTGGAATGTAACGAATTGACTAGCGCGGTATTTGCAAACATAATTTTGGCCAAGATAGATTCTGAAACGCGTAAAAGCTACGAGTTCTGCCTTAAAGGACAGGAGAGATTCTCCAATTTAAGGAGGATTTTATTAAGCTGTTTGCAGTCAAGGTCGATTATATTAGAACAAATAAGTAAACCCAAACGCGCGTCTCAAATAAATTCTAGATCGAATACTTTAACAGTTAATCAGAATAATTATCCTTTGCGGTGCTGAAACCTATAATTGCATTTTATGCAAAAATATATCCCATCCTATTTTTAAATGTCCAGGCCTTTTATCAATTGAGAGTTAACGAGCGTATTCAGCTGATTAACGATCATAAACTTTGTGTAAAAACTGCTTATATTACCATGAACTTCCTTGTAAATCCAAGTACAGATGCCATTTCTGCAATCGCAGTCATAATTCTCTGATCCACTTAGACTTAACTCGAGAGCGAAAGTCAGTTTTGAAAAAAGAGCAGGAGGCGCCGAGTCATATTATGACGCATCAAAGAAAATGTCTGGAGCAGCGAATGAAAATTCTTCGAATATGCTGCCTGCTAATGTCGTAGAAATTCGCAAGCGCGTCGTTTTAAAGTCATCAGAGACAAATAAAGTTCACCTATTATTGCACTGCAAATATTTTAGTTGAAAACTAGTACAACAAAGAATAAATTTCGTGCGATCCTTGACTGATCCAGGGCGTCAATGTAACGCAAAATATAAAGTTTCGGGGACCATCTCAAATCAATAAATGATTTTCGGAGATCATTAGATTTTGGTTGTTTTTACCAAAGACAACCGATCTAACCCCAAACCAAAAATTAGATATTTCAACGGTAAATATCCCTTTCGACATAAATCTCGCAGAGAATACGTTTTTTATTCCGCGTAAAATTCATATGCTAATTGGCTGTGAATTAATTTTTTGATTTATTAAGAAGGTAAATTTAAATCACATGAATGGTTCTTTGATATTTCAGAATGCAGTTATTCGGGTATATAGTTGCTGGGAATGATAAATAATTCAAACTATTGGTTTTAGTGGTTTAATAAAGGATCATTGTAATTTAGATATGGAAGGTTAAAAAAGTATTCGAGTTATGAATCGTTACCGGTGATTGTCATATCGAACCAAATAACTCTAAAACCCTCGAAAAACAAATTTTGCGAGGAACACTTCATGTCGACATTTCAAAAGGGATAAAAGCGGAAGATATGTGGTTTCTTTACCCGAAAAAAGGAAAACGGAATTTCTGAATTAGGTGATTTGAGAGAATTAGCTCAAACAAGAATTAGATTTGGCTTTGGAAACAAAATTAGACAAAAACAAAATATTAGCAACAGTTATACACAGATTTCATAAACGAATATTAATGCTCTTAATCACATGGAAAGACCATAGTTCCTAGCAGTTTAGATAAAGAATATTTATACCCATCATCAGTGCTATGTTTAGACCAGAAAGTTCTTCTACACCCTTGCGAGTGGTTTTTTGATGCAACTGCAAAACCACTACGCAATGGTGTTGCAGCCTTAACTCCATATTGCAGAATGGTGGAACAATCCAACAATACATTTTTTAACTCGCTTTCGCACTCATCAATACGCATTTGGGTCATTTTCACCACA